>CABFVX010001415.1:41164-82897 GCA_902151425.1 Timema shepardi | reverse complement strand
GGGGGGGGGGGGGGGGGGGGGGGGAAACAAAGAATTGTATCTTGGGTGAGAGATCATTTTACAGGCATTATGCTATTTCCTTCCAGCTCCTTATCCTCTAAGACAAGAATTTATCATCTCATGAAGTCAGGTCACACCTGTGCTAGATTAGTTTGTCTTACCATTGCCAGGGGAGATGGTCAATGCAGGTGCAACCCTAGGGAATAACAGGGGAGCAAGCCTGTGAAGGCACAACTCTGGTGCAAGAAGGGTTTGGGAAGCAGACCTGTGAAGGTGTAGCCCACAAAAATAAGGGTGCAGGATCATGAAAGCGCAACCCAAGTAACAAGTATGTAACTGACAATCTACGTTTATCTAAGAAAAAGAGCTTAGACACTATGATACCTTCATTTACACTTATGAAATTTACAACTCTATTTACACAAACACAAAATTAATTTTCTAGTGTACTCTCGTAACAAACTCCTAGATTAATACAGATACATTTTATATATTTACAAAGTAAACAAAGATACAAAAGGTCATCTGCTTATATTTCTGTGTATCTTCTTCCCCTCCTTTATAGGTTTTCTCCGTTGTTTGAGTCAACAGACTGAGCACTGTAGTCAAGCTACTATTACAACCCATCTTCACTGGGTTGGAGGATAATAGAGGTCATGCGGTATATCTCCTTGGAAATGAATTAGGAGTGTGATGAGCGAGATGTAACAAGGAAAGTGGGTCTGGTAATGAGACTAGCAAAACTAAATTGTTGTCAGAATTTGGTTAATGACCTATTTTCATTTTGAGTAGTAATTTTATTCTTATCACCCAATTTATAAATATGTGACTAAAAAAATTGTTTGATATTAAATATGATTTTAAATACTCTACATGGTTCTTTCTCTCTACCACTACCCTGAAAAAAATGATGAATCAATTTTTTCTTAGTTTCAAGTAGTAATGGTCTTTAAGTACAGAGAAATTACTTCACAAAGTATTCATAATTTGTCAAAACCAATCCTAATACTTATTTTTGGACATTATAAAAATAAATCTAAATTCCACTAAACAGTAATGAAATGTAAGAGTTCTGATACTCACGTGTCTCCGTTTATATCGGCATTGGTAATCTCGTACCCAAAACTGGAGGCAAACTGTTCCCCATGGAGGATGAGTTGAAGTGACATGGGGTTTGCGGGAGGCTGTTGTACGAACAGAACCACCTGGCCAGTGCCATTGGCACGAGGGGCCCCAGCAGCATATGACAGTTTGTTGCCAAAGAAATTTGCAGCAGTCACTGACATGCCTGTAACAAAACTTTACTGTGATTTTGGTAAGAATAACAGTTTAGAAAATACAGACATAATTTTTTGTAGTCAACAATGATAGCAGATTACTTGACAGATGAAAACATTAGAATTATTTCAGTAACTTTTGTAGCTGTCAGTGTGTTCTTAATATGAGGTAATATGGTTGCAACATTAATGATTGTGGTTGTAACAGAACTACAATCCAAGATATAAATAAAATATATATAAAAACATTATAATTATCGTACTTATTTATTTAACTTTATGCACTAAAATCATTTAGTCAACAATTATCTCTATTTCATATTAATCTGACACATCAAGTTTTTATCACAACAAACCATTAAATTACTTAAGATATTTTCTAGTGAATATTAATTTGTAATGTACTGTCTACAACAGCTCAGAATGTGTGACCCACTCCTTGGACTGCCAGGTCCTAGGTACAACACATCTGGCCCTCACGAATCGCTGCGGCACGGCAACGTATTTCCTCTTAGCCATATGTCAGGGTCATACAAGTGTTGTACAAATGGTCTCATCTACGAGGCTAATTGGGGCGAGGCCAACGCTCCGCTCTCTCTGGACTCAACTTGTCCACTTGCCAGTCTTGCTACAAGTCAACTTCCTGATCCGCTAACCCTCCAGACAGCGCGGTGTGACACTAACCCCATGCACTCTGGAGGTGATGTCACAAAGCTCAATAAAAAAAACTACCTCAGTGCCAAACTAACTGGCACAAATAGCAGTAAATGAACATAAAATAAGTATTTTAGTTGTAAGTATTTTTATTGGTGAGGCTTCATAATTGTCAAAGCCAGAATTCTTTTCTGAAGCTAAGTGCTTTGCCCACACCTATTAAATAGTTCAAATTT
This sequence comes from Timema shepardi, assembly GCA_902151425.1. Classification (NCBI taxonomy): domain Eukaryota; kingdom Metazoa; phylum Arthropoda; class Insecta; order Phasmatodea; family Timematidae; genus Timema; species Timema shepardi. The sequence continues at coordinate 80,730 of CABFVX010001415.1, read as the reverse complement.
AGACTGTGGGGCTTGAATATTTGTAATTTTTTTTTTCATTTGAACTGCGTGTGTGCTTATTTTTACCACTGTCTTGACCACACATTGTTAGCATCTTGGTTTGTGAGCAGTGCAATAGTGATGTCTGTTGTCTCATATCATTATCATGGTCAGATATGAACCAATTGCACTTTGTTCTAGTATCAGTTTTGAACAATAATTATCTAATGCTTTCCATGCAATTCTCATGTGTGTGTTGTGAAAATTATACAAGCAATCAGTGTAGCCTACCCACATTTTTTGTGGAGCCCAATCAAACCTTATATTGTTCACGCCTACCATACATTTGGTCCACTCGAACATGGATTTGAACCTTCCTTCCATTGTATCCATCTATGTCCCAGTTCAAGGTCTAATCATCTCCAGCGTCAACCTACAATCCCAGCAGAGATAGAAGCACCTATCAACCAGCATTGTTTATGGTTGACACTTAAAGCTCACAGTGTGTCTAATGCCTCTCACACTTTACACAAGTGTCCTGACTATATTTGTAAGGACTAAAAGAAACACTTCGCTATCACCAAGCAAGCTAGAATCTGCTTAAAATGCCTCCGCAGGTCTCACCAAACTGCACAAGGTCCTTCAAAATGTTGTTGTCAAACTTGTGATGTTAAGCATCATTAATCTCTACATTTTTCTGAAATATTTGATTCCATCCCACTTCAGAATTACCGATCTGGTCCGAACAAGACTCGCCTAGAAACCAGAAATAGCTCCAGCTGTTGTCATGGCATTTTTCTCAGGAGTAGCCTACCCACCAACCATTTTGTTGTCTATGGTGCTTGTGAAAGCACAAGATGCACTGGGAAGGTATCATGTCATTCGAGTGTTACTTGATTCCTGGAGTCAAGCCAGTTTCATCATCGACCAATGTCTGTCACGGTACAAGGCCTCCCCATGCACTGTTGTCTGTCATCAAAGGGGTCTCAAACTGCAGTGTTTGAACCAATGAATTGTCATCCCCTTGCTTAGCTATCAATGTCTTTGTTCTACCTAGGATTACTGACAGCTTACCTGGTATCCCTTTCGTCTCCAACATAAACATGATCGGATCCGAACTCATCATTTCCTTGTTGCACTTTGTTTTAATATTGGTTTTGAACAGTAATTATCAAATGCTTTCCATTCTATTCTTGTGTGTGTGTGTGTCATAAATATAATATAAGCAATTAGTGTGCACAAGTCTTTTGTGACATCCATTCAAACTTTATACAGTGAACTTTTACCACACACTAACAATAATTGGGCGGTAGCGATCAATTTTCTTAAAGAGGCAGCCATTACCTCTTTGTACAGTCGCAGCAATGTAAAGTGAAAACTATGTTGTTCTTTTCTTTGTAAAAAGCCCTATTGTTATTGTTCCCATTTATATGTTTCTATCCACCTTTACTACACCTCCTGCCAAAAATATAACACAATAATATAATTACAATTTTAAATAATTTCAATAAATCTGTTATTAAACTAGTTTTAAGTGTATGTGCAACTTTTGGAAAAAGTTAAGGGTCAATAAACTTTAAAGAATTACAAAATTGTGAAAGATTATTTACAGTATTGGAGTTGGACACAGAAAATGGATCCCTCCAAAGATGTACCACTGTAGCCTATAATCTATAAAATATTTGACAAGTAACCAGGACCCCTCTTACCAAGATAGCTGTACTTGTCCACAGGGGAATCTTCCTCCTGATGAGGGCTGTAGTAAAACGTCTTGTCTCTGTTGAGGAAGTCATCGGACACACTGATGACATACATGGTACCCCTCCAGGTGTAGGGACCAGGAGTACCAATCACAGCTGTGTCATTCATCAACACCCCACTAGTGCCTGCTTGGCAGTAACCATATTGCTCGTGGGCCCTACCAACACAAAACTAAGTGACAATCCTTACTCACTGGCGAATTAAATAATTATTTTCATACAAATGGACATTTGGAGCACCTTTTTTTAGACAATATGAACAAAATGTTAGCAAACAAAATTGATTTTTTAAATTATATTGTCAATGTTATTTTAAAGGTGCTAATAACAACTAGCGAAGTGACATTAGATTACATGACCTGACATATGAATATGTGAAAGTAGATCTAATAACTATGTCAGTCAGATACATCAATGTGTAAGAAAATGGCAGTTATTTGGCTGGTGTTTAGTAACATTTTAGTATATGGACCATATTTTTCAGACCTTCATAAGTTACTATAATTTTTGAGAGGATCTTTCAAAATAAATAATAAACTAACAATCTCTAAGGATTTTTAAGAATTATTCTTATTACAAACTATGATTTTATTTATATTATTTGGCATTTTATTGTTCAAAATATACTTTTTTTTTGTGTCCCACCTTCTTGATTTACACATTGAAAATAAATAACTTTAACAAATATTAATATTTTGTAATTCATCTATTAGAGCTATCAGCAGTATAATAACAGTGTGTACTCACTTGTTGGTAGGCCTGCCCTTGCATGGCTCCCAACTCTCATCATAGTCTAGGTACTGTGTAAGCGTGTAGCATAGACCTTGCCCCCACTGGAAGTCAGCTCCCCTCCTCACATAGCGATGAGCACACACCTGGTAATATGACACATATTCATTGCACCAACTCAAATATATTAGGCAAAGTTAAAACATGCGTGTGGAAATAAAATTTAAAATATTGGATGTAGTTTCCAGTGTGTGAGAACAAATGTTTGAAAACTTGAACACCTTAAATCCATCCTGGACTTAATAACCACAAAGACAGATAATTGTAAGTTGCCTTAAGATAACAGAGGGGAGTTAGAGAGGATAGAAATAGGTTGTAAGCAACAAAAAGCTAAACCAGTAATTGTAGAAACAAGTTATGTGTAATTATCAAGAGAGATTAATATAATATTTTTAACTACATACAGCGAGACCTCGCTTTAACGAACACCTCTTAATATCAGAATCATCTCTTTGAAGAACAGTATGGGTGTGCAGAGTCCAATTTATCAATATGAAACAAACTTGAATCAAATACATATATGAAATATTCTCAAAGCTAAATCTATGTTGTTTTTTTATTGTGTTAGGTTTGAAAGAATATTATTTTGTGGTTACTTATATAACTTTATGCATTAAAATTACTTAGATAAAGTTTTATTACACATATCATTGTCGTCGTTGTCATAATCATCATTTAATTGTTCCAGCGGAGCAGGGCACAATGTTAGCGAGCCTCCTCCATTCCACACGGTTCATGAATATTTGGTTTTCAACTACTTCTCTCCAGTTCTTGTATCTCATTGCCCCATCTCTGATGATTTGGTCAATCCCCCTCTTCTTGGATTTATTAGTCTATGGTCTATTAGACACCCTTCCACCCACCCATCCTGTTTCCCTTTGTTTTATGTGACCAAACCTTTTTAAACTCAATTTCAATTTTTTTCTTCTTCTAATATAGCCTTCTTTATGTTTAATCTTGCTCTGACATCTTTGTTCGAGGTTGTCTCATCTTGTTTTCTGGATCATTGATTGTAAAAACATCATTTCCGCTGCCTGCAAATGTGACTCCTCCCTATATGTGACTTTAAGGGTGAATTAACTTTGGAAGATTACGTGTTTGGAATGCAGGGAAGCTTCCTTGTCCCAAAGCAGCTCTTACCCTTGGTAGTCGAAATAGGATCCTTTCAATGTACAATGTGTGACTTCAGGACAGGTTCTGATATCAGACAGTACGAGAATACTGAGGTACGTACTGGAACTGCCCCACTTCTTCCAGGTGTGCACCCTCCAGGGTAATAAAAATTGATGTTTTCTGCCTGTTGAATGACATGACCACCATCTTGCTCTTACTAATTTTAAGGCCAAAGTTCTTGATTTCCACATTTCGTAGATCTAGTCTTTCTTGTACTTCATCTTCCAAGTTCCCCCAAATGACTATGTCATCTGCAAACGCAAACGTCAACAGGACCCTGTCCTGACTTCTCCTATTGACTTAATTATTTCATCAATTACAGTTATGAATAACAAGGGTGATAGTGCACTGCCTTGTTAGACTCCTTATTTAGTTCTTAGTTCCCATCTACTATTCTCAAGCAGCTCTGGTGCTTTTTGCACAACATTTTCACTTTTTGTATTAGGGACTTTGACACATGTCCTTTATTTAGGCAATCTAATATCTTATTCCCCTGTACACTATGGTACGCTTTTTCAATATCTGAAAATGCCAGTACAAGATTTTCATAAACTTAAGGTAAAACACCTCTCCTATAACGTACAAAGATACTGCTATTTATATTATATTTATATCTATGCAACTAGCAGATACAAATTGTATACACCAGTTATACAGTACATAGATATGTTAAACGCATGAGCTGTCCCACCACCTACTGCTAAGAAACAGTTGCACTGCTAGATGCTAGATTATGTTGTCAGAGAAAGATGCAGAAGGAATTTAAAAAAAAAAATTAGTTATAAATGCTTTAGAAAAATAAAATTTAAAACTAAACCATAGACAAAACCAAACAACACAAAGAGACTAAAAATAACCTAAAAAACAAAATATGTGTCTTAATCACGGAAACAAGATCATGAAATAGCTACATCATAAACAGTAAGAATACTGAAGAAGCTGTGCAAAACGTGTTTGGGAACCTCATCATATTCAAGAACGGTAGTATTCCTTGGCCTGCGAAATCTTCTGATTTGTCCGTGTGCAAGTTCTTTCTGTACAGACACCTAAAAATAAAAGTATTTCCTCCCTGTCATTGTATTATTGAGAGATAGAAAATAATACATCTTCCTTAAAATATTAAAAGTTCCTATGAGAAACTTACAGTGAGAATGCATGAATGCCTGTGCTGAAGAGGTGGCCATCTGCAGGAAGGCATCTTCAAAAAGTCACTATACATCATGTAAGGCATAAATGGCATGATTTTTGCCTGAGTAAAAAGATGTTTTCTTGGGAAATATGATTTCCTTCATTACTTAAATTACACAATAATGTTTCTTTAATCTCCCACTACAGAGGCTAGATGAGACCAAAACCTTTATATTATTTCAAAAAGTATCACTCATGTATACAAAAATAAACAAAATAAATATATGATGATATAAGACCAAATTTGACTAAGTCTTCTTAATGGTCCTCGCTTCTTTCTTTTACATGGATGGTTTTATCTGTATCTTGCAACTTGCTTACTCCTTACAGAAGAGGCCAAGATAAATTTACACATAAAAGTAACAATGGGTCTAAGAGATCAAATTTTCTCAGTGAGATTCGAGTTTGAATTAATTTCTCAGTACCGGTAAGCTCTTGAGAGTTGAATCGAGCTTTAATTATATAAACATATATTTTTAAAGCTTTTATGAGTCAAATAAATAAATACTAGAAATTTAAAAAAAGTTTTAAAATTAAAATTAAACTTACATTTATAGTAATACAAAACATTAGTTGTGAAATTAAAAGCAGACTCCTAATAATTATACCGTGAAACAATATATGCCAATGTAAATTTTACAAACAACATCTAACAAAGTAGAGAGAGGAGTAGTAAATGAGCCATCAGAAACACAATATAGTACATAAATCGCCTTATATGAACAACATCCAGACAATATAAAGAAGAGTAATCAATGAGTCGTCAACACACACAATAGAAATACAACATAATCAAACTTGGTGAGAATATAAAGTTGTTGAGTTTCAACCAGAGCTCCTAGCTCAGAGCTTGACCATTGTTTCATAGAAACTGCAAGCTAGTAAATATGTACTGGCAATTATCTTAATTTTGAAAATTGAAGATAAGAATTAAAATAAAAAGCATGTAAATTTAATTGACTTTTAGTTTCGTTTAGTTTTTAAAACAGGGACAAATTACTGCATTGGAATAAAGTTAATTTTAGTAGATGCAGGATTCTGTGATAAATGGACAAGAATTCTGTCTAAAACCTTGATCAATTTAATATATAGAAACAATCCAGGAACAAGAAACCTAGTGCTACTCAACCAAACTATGCCCTTAGTATGCAATAGTGTGGAGCTATTTGTATGGACAGAAAACTAAGGTAATTCATGCCTCCTCAATAAGGGCCATGATAAGATTGTATTGCTGTAGAAATAAACCATACTTATCTGCTACAGTAGACTCATGGCTTTTTTGGTGCTGACCGACAGGTTTAAAAATTTACCAGACCAAATTACATATCCCTACGCCGAACCAGATGATCCGCAAAGACATGTGTTTATCAGCTGTCACTTCTGACAGTCCACATTTAGGTATATACCTAAATTTTGGCTGACAGAAGTCAGATGTGAGCTGTCAGTCAGCACCAAAGAAGTCATGGGTCTACTATACACTTATATCTTAGCTATGCCATGCAAATTGAATAGAGTAGGTAAGCATTAGGTATGGAGAGGAGATAGGTATGGTGTACTTATACTGCTGTTTAAGTACCAAGCTAACAGATTGGGAATGACCCTGAAATGGTGTATATAAAATAACATCAATAATAATTATTTTACAAAAGCTTGAGGAGACTTCAGAGGATCAGGTGGACAAACAGAGAGGTGGGTGACAAATGAAGAAGTCCTATGAAGAGTGGGTGAGAAGAGAACCATTTTGGATGTGAGTCTTTGGCGCAAAGCAAACTAGATTTGACACATCCTTAGGAAGAACGTCATAAAAGGAAAGGTTGAGAGAAAGAGGTGCTTAGGAAGAAGGTGGATTCAAATATTGGATGACTTGAAGGAAAGAAGAAATTTCTGGAAGCTCAAGGAGGAAATGGGGGAAGCATTGGTGATCTAAGTATACTGACAAAACGAATGGACCTGTCGTAAGGCAGAACACTCAATAACAATAATAATAATTTAACAAAAAGTGTCTGCACCCCAATTCCACTGGTGCCTATTTAAACATTCTAATGCCCCATATTTTCAGCTCTAGCCCCTCTTTCTGATTACACTTTATAGAACATTATGAACTCCTGGTTCCCTTATACCCCGCCCCATTTAGTAGCCATGCAACCAGACTATTACAAAAGCTAAGCTCAGTAAATAAAACCAAAACAAAATATCTCCAGTTGCTTCCGAGTGCTATTAATATTACAGCTTCACAATTATTCCGGTATGAATGTTAAGTATTTTGACAGTAAATGTTATTATTGCTAATAACTATTTTAAATTTATTTAAAAATTCAAATTTGTCTGACAGCATTTTTTCACAAAAAAAATACTGATCTAAAAAAATGGTTGTAATTATTTAGTGTTTATGCATGGATCTAATACAGAAATTTTACTTGAAATATTCCCTGTATAAATATTGCTTTGTATCACACAAACTAGGAAGAAACTAATTTTCATTCAAACTCAACTCTGACATAACTCTAAGTGGAAAATACCTACCCCCACAATCCTAGAAATAATACTGTAATAATCAGTGATGACAGCTTACCAACACCTTTCCACCAGGACCCTGACTGCGCACGGTGACCCCGAGCCACTGTCCATCCTTAATCTCGTCAATGAGGGGAGGCATGAGCTCTGACGAGTCTATAGCTGCAAACATAACCTCACTACATGTTAAATAGGAACACATCATTATCAAGATCAATTATTGTGTGTTATATCCCATGTTAACTAAGAACACGCCACTATCAAGACTAGTTGTGTGTTATGTGCCATGTTAACTAAGAACACACCACTATCAAGACCAGTTGTGTGTTATGTGCCATGTTAACTAAGAACACATCACTATCAAGACCAGTTGTGTGTTATAGCTCATGTTAACTAAGAACACATCACTATCAAGACCAGTTGTGTGTTATAACCCATGTTAACTAAAAATACATCACTATCAGGACCAGTTGTGTGTTATGTCATGTGTTAACTAAGAACACATCACTATAAAGACTAGTTGTGTGTTATGTGCCATGTTAACTAAGAACACATCACTATCAAGACCAGTTGTGTGTTATGTCCCATGTTAACTTAGAACACATTAACACGGACTTTTGAGAGAGTGAGTCCTTACACCATGAGACCAATGATGCGAGTATCTGGGAACATCTATGTTCCTTTTACTTCTCAGCTGAAGACAAGAGCTGTTATTTACTTATTGTTGGTGATGATAGTTGTCAAAATGTTAGGATGGTTTGAAAGTTAGGGATATTCATGTAATCTAACCTAAAGACATATTTTTTCTTTACTGGAAACATTTGGTAAATGTTCTGTTTGTGTAAAGTCTGAAGTTAAAATTATTAAATTATATAATTTAATATAGACTTTTAGATAAGTCAAGCAATAATTCGGTAGTTAAAAATCCAAATAGTCATAAGGTTAGAGTAAGCTGAACACATGAATTTGTCAGTCTCCCAGAAGATTTAAAATGCCGGAGGCTATTATATTTTAGGAGCATCTACTCATTCAAAATACTCACTTTTTTTCTGTTTATTTACTGTTATTAATATCATGACATTTTTACTTGTACTAATTAATTGAAAGTTGTGCATAAAAAAATGGGGGAGAGATGTGTCCAGTCTAGTATTAAGATATGATATTAACTTTAAAAACAAGTGTCAGAACTTCAGTAAGCAAAAATTGCCTTTAATAAAAAAATAGTACATTGTGGTTACTGTAAGTAAAAAAGTCAGGTTTGGACAGTTGGGGAAATTATCACATTCGCCCCCCTCTTTAAGCTACCCTGCCTGAGAAGAAATCACTCACTTGCTTGGCCCTCAGCAATTTAACAACTAGAGCTTTGACTCCAACAAAAGTTGAACCAAAGTCATTGTTGTAGCTCATCCAAAGCACCATGCCTCAAGGATCATGACAACAGTTACAAAGATGAGCCTTTGCTTTCTTACAAATTGACATTCGAAGCACCTTTTAGAAAATGCAAACATACGTTTTAGGGCCAACCTTGATATTAATTTTACTAGCTATGGCATTAGTGTTTTTATACAGGTATTTATAATATTTGTGAAAAGTGACTTGACTTGACTTTACACATGGATAGGTGAAAGTATATCTATTAACTTTTTTAGCTGTCTGATATGTATATTCGTAGGAAAATTGGGGTATACTGTTGTAGCTAGGTATACAATATCTACAAGAATGCTTGTTAATACCTTGTTCCCAACCACTCAAACATAAGAGCACAACTTACACATTGCTGAGTTACACACAAATGGCCTTGAAGTATCTTTCTAGATAAGGAACATTGTTTGCTTGAAGCATCAGCTGCAAACACTCTGGGAAACACTTTATATTTATTTAAATACAGCCATGGAAGCACTTATTTAAAGCTCATCTCGAAAGCTATTCACACGAAAGATATACAAGTATTAGTATAGAAAGTTCATTGGTGAGTGAAATTATTAAGAAACACACTACAAACACAATATAAAACACACAAACAAAAACAATAAAAATAAACCAACAAATCAAGTTTTCTAAATATTTCCCAATTCTTGAGGAAGAGATAACATTTTAAGTATATTGCACTATGAAACTATTTTAAGAAGCAGGTCAACACTTGTCCTCCCAACAACATTTGCCCTTCAGTAAAAACAAAGTACTACACACTACTAGATCATGACAAAACCATAATATTAATTAAATAACTTAAACATAGGAAGATATAAGATTTGCAGGCTGGCGTTATCTTGCTATTTATCACTTAACTAATAATAATAGCCATAATCAAACTGTATCTTCCCCCCATAAAGACAAATTATCTATACTTCAATTATCTTAGATTAGATTTTTTATTTAGTGGTGTGTCAATTGTTTGTATGGATTTAAAAGGTATAATTGCTTTGAGATTTATTTGGATGTAAGATTAATATTTAAAAAATGAAGATAATACTTCATTTAATATATTTCTTTTTCTTTTAGCTTTATTTTATAATTAAAAGCTTTTTAAAGTGGTTTTTATTTAGCATTTTCTTGAAATTTGGATACATCTAGACAATCTTTCTCACCTCAACCCACCTTCCCACTTTACAGAGTCCTACTCTTCTTTACCAAGCTCTTGAGCATTGTTTCTATTTGAAAACAGAGAGGTTGTACTCAATATTTTATCTAGACCGCATTTTCAGAGTAAGCCTACTCATATTTCCCAGGAAATGAAGGTTACAAGCACTAGGAGTAAGAAGTGGTGTTCAAAGTATCCTTGATAGGATGCAAGACACTATATATATGTAGATATAATAAGTACTTTGTAAATGTTCCTAAGTTCAAGTCAATCTAATATGACAAAAAGTTTGATGTTTTGTATCTTAATTCTGTATTAACTGTATGTAGATGAAGGACAAAGAACCTAACCTAAGTGGATTAAGGCCCTGTTACTAACAAATCAACTAGCATTACCAAAGTTGCTACTATTTTCTTACTGACAAAGTCCCATATTTTTCCAGAAGGAGTTTCCATTTTTCCAGGCAGTTTATATTTAAGAAAAAAATTATATAATTTACTTTTTCATTGAGCTGACTCGTGTGAATTCATGTACTTATATTTAAAACAGGATGATTTTAGATTGATGGTGAAATACATCTTATGTATCTTCAGAACCCTTGTTTAAGGGGTATTAAGACATGTGTGAATCAGCGGTCTACGTTCTTAAGTTCACTTTTTTTTTATCTATTCAAAGATCTACTGTTTTAATCTTTCAGTTGAAAGTACAAATTAACCTGATAAATATTCCAGTATTTTTACAATATTTTGCATAATTCCCTGTGTTTTTTCCAGACAAAAAATTCTCAATTTTTTCTAGTTTTACAGGTGCATGGTAACCGATTACTCAAATGGTCTCTTGCTGTTACCCTAGAGTGGCACTTCATGGCTTCTCCCCTTGGTGGCCTGCTCTTTTGGATGATCTCTCCCCCCTCCCCCCTTCCAGGGTAGGGCAATGCCACTTTCCTTGGTAGTCTTGACCTTTCTGGGTCATATTTTCTTAGCATTCAACCTCAACTGTCCAAAAGATGCCAAACTCTTAATCTAGAGGGAAAATAGTGGGTGAAAAGACGAAGAAATCTAACAATGTCTTCATGTCCAAAGGCTACATACTACACTTCTGCCAAGAACTCGCTATTTCCCCTTCCTTCCATCATGTTCAAGAAAGGAATGCATTCACCCTCTGGCACATCTAATACTCCCCCTCCCACCAATCACTTTGTTTCTTCAACACTAGCCTTAGAACTACTATCTAACCTACCCATTTAAAGACTGTGTGGACTCACCTTATTCAATGGGAAACTATATTTAAACTCACTTTGGATTTTGCAACTATATTTCAGGAGGACGCCCAAATTCATAATGATCTTCTACAATAAGGCAAGGCTTATACAACATTTTCCTCTCAATTATACCCATTTTTAGTGACATGTGGTACCAATTTGACAGTGATATGTTGATTAAACATAAAGCAATGCTGAATTTACCCCCCTCAAATACTGAACTCCTTACAAAGAGCCTTGGAAACAACATTTACACGAAATTTTTTAAAACTTTATCATTTACTATCTCAGAAAGTAAGTGGCCTAGTCAGGAAAAATTTTACACGGGTTTTTAACTTGTTGCTAGTAACAAGTAAACAAAATTTCATGGAAATCTGAAGTGGTGTGTGTGTGTGATGGCCCGGGTGACTTGGCATAGAATGCCTCCTAAAGAGGGAGGTGTCAGGTTCCCCTATGCTAAATTGCTGGGGATCAAGGTTAGAATCCTGGCTGGGTGTAATTTGAGGTGTTTTTTTTTAATTTCTTAATGATGTTACCTAATTGGAGATTTGGAAGATATTTTGTGAAGTGGGTTGCATCTTAACTTGACTCACCTAAGCACTCTAAGCATCATCAAACTCATATGCCAAAATTCAAAACAGAGAAGGAATAATATGAGCATTTCACCCTGGGAGGCTTCCTCTGACAAGTTTACACACTCACTTTTCTATTTGCTCCTTGAAAATATTGATTTGATATTAAAAATTACCTTATTCATGAGTTGTTATTTTTCTAAGCAGCACGTATTATTACTATTTCAGGCTATACACTTATTCTGGTTTCATATTATAGATAGATATATGCTATCATGGCCTTTTTAAATTTATATCCTGTCAGGAAGACTCCTTCAGGCCATTTTCATAAATAGACTAAATAGCCTAAGTTGTAGATGATTTATAAGAAAATATATTTACATAAAAATAATTTATGATATTGAAAACAATTTTTAGAACCATTTAAGAATGTATGATTCTTGTTTCAACTTTATATCTTTAAAACTCACCGAATATAACGCAAATTCACTAACATGGGAAATCTTGAGCTATCTTGAGCTGTTGTGACTTCACAGGTAGGCAACATCATTAATGAATGTATATCTCTACACTAAGAGGCTAGTAAGTTTTCTTAAACACCTACTCTTTACATACTTAAATCATTAGAAAAAGTGACTAGTAGCCTGAGTAACCTGCACCAGTGGCCAAGTAGTCTCAGGTGTTAGAACTGCATTATACTTGGTGTTGTTGGTGGGAAGTTTGAGTTTGAATGGCAGTTGGTGAAGTGAGAGTGATCTTTCAAGTTACAAAGCTACACCCAATTAAATTAGGCTCTTTATACAAACAAAACTTTTAAAAAATAGCCAGTTTATTTGACACACGAATATAAACAAATACATTTCAAAATAAACACAGACCTGATGATAGGTCTGATATAGAACCAAAGCCAAGTGTACCGAAGGTTTTTTTTTTAAAGATATGTATCTATTCCCTAGCACAACTAGTAATATATTTCCCCTCAATTATGTCTCCTTCATCCCTACTCAACACATGTAGTTTAAATTCATATAATCCGGACAAGTAGTCTAGGGCATGACGGAAAAATAATAGCAAGTACTGCTCACTTTTGTTTACTATACATTTCATCTCAAACTTTAATATTTCTTGATAGTTAGTACTTGAGTTTAGTTATGATTATTGTGGAGCCATCATCGTGATTTAGTTTAGTGGTTGAAAGATATGTAATCATTTTACTATATTAACCTTCTACAAGTGTTTAAGTTCATGGTGTTTGAATTTACCCAACCTGGACCCATCAACTGAGTGGAAAATTGACTGCAAACACACTGTAGAATATAGATAATTAATTAAAGAATCACACAACAAAGTTATATTTATGAATGTGGTAAAGCAAAATATAATTCCTTAATGATATTTTCTGTGGTTTATAAGAGTCTTTACTGATTAATTAGAATACGCCATAATAACAGACTCACAATTTTAATAAACGGTGTGAGAAAATAAGGCCCATCCATATCTGTATACCTAGTTTGGTTGAAAATGAATAATTTAGTTGTTTTATTATTTGTTGGATCAGTATGAGTCACAGAAGTGACATTAAAAAATATAGATTATATACTAAAGGTTTAATGTGTGTGGAGTTTACCAAGTTTAATATTATTATTATTATTATTATTATTATTATTATTATTATTATTATTATTAGCACAGCGTCTTACTACCCGTTCGGGTTATACGCACTTACGCTAATGTGTAATGGTAGGGTGATTGTGAGATGAAATGGAGGACCTACAGTTTAACGTGGAATCCGAACCACGGTGGAGGCCTGGCATTCCTCACATTCACAAGATGTCTTGTCAGAGGTGAAGGAAGGGTTTGGTAATCAGATAAATCTTTGCCGGGACCGAGGATTGAACCCCGGCCGCCAGCACAGAAGTCTGACACCTTACCCCTAGGCTGCCAGGTCACCGACACCAAGTTTAATAAAAATCACATAAAATAGATTAGATATTTTTTGTCAAGATTTCAGAAACCCCCGTTCTGATTAATATGAACCTTAGATATATTTTTAAATTATGCTCTATTCATAATACATAGTTGCCACTTTTAAAAAAATACAAAATTCCTATTGTTTCCCAGGTTTCCCAAAAGGAATTCCAATTTTCTTAGAAAACTTAGATTGAAGAAAATTGGAATGAAATTTCATTTTTCATCAAATTGATTAGTATGAAGTTATGCCATTGGGGTTTAAAACCAGATTATTCGACATTGCTAGGTAAATATATGCAGCCATTACATCACTCAAGTGTTTCCGAATTGAGACAAGGGATAAAAGACATGTGTGTTTAAATCAACATCTTCTAAAAATTTTTTTTTTTTAATATTGAACTTAAGTGTTCCAAATTCATAAATATCCCAGTTCACTCAGGATATTTTATGGCATGCAGTCTTATTAATGTGTCCCTTTATTAACTATGTTGGAATTGAATATATACCAGGAGCTTTACGAGTCTTTACCTTTATAATAGCTTCCTTGACTTCACTAATACTTGGTTCTGGGACTAGTGGCTAGGCAGTATGGATTTTGATAACCTCGCCCAATTCAGACCCTTTATGAACATATAAAATATAAATAAAGTGGTTGTCCATCTACTCAAAATCTCACTCCCTCGTATCTGCCATCAGATTATCATTCTCATCTTTCACTGAAGTGGCCTTTACTGATAACTTCTTCGATATCTGTCCATACCTAAATTAAGTTCCACAATATTCTTATTTTTGCTATTTAGTTCTATCTCATTAAAGTTCCCCTTTAAAAACCCTCTCTTATTATTTCTAAATATGGCACCAGCCTTCCTTTTTGCATTGCTAAAGGTGTTTAAATTCAATTCACTAGGATTTTCAAACCAATGTAATTTTTCTTCCCTTCTTTCCTCTATTAATTTTGAACATTCTTTGACAAACCATGGCTTTTCCTACTTTATTTGCAGAGACATAGACTACTCTATGCTAAATCTATAATATTATTAATGACCATTTCCCACTCTTTCTGGATGTATACCGGTGTGAATCACAATATGCACCCTCGAATGATCTGACATCTAGAGCTTGTATGACCTCTTTTATCTATCAGCAAGTGATCTATTTGATTATGCGCACTCTCATCTCTCATCTCATCTCTCATCTTTATCAATATCCTTATGCATGAACATATAATTTTAACTATAAGGTTCTTTGATGTGACCAAATTTAACAATCTTATTTCATTATCATTATTGACATAATAAAAACTTAGACAATTTTTTTTTCGGCAATGCATCTTACTATATTACAAGTAATAATTAGCTAATTGTGTAACCTGAATAGAAACACATAAAAACTAAACTAAATTAGGTCCTATAGAAAAATTCAAATGTTTATTAATAATAATAAAATCACATATTTCAATTGGGAACCTTAAAATCTATATTTTATTGTTTAGTTATACTTATATTTATTTATTTTAATTTATCTCTCCATAATTAAGTTTTCTTCAACACTCACCTTTACCCTAATCATAAAGTACTTATAATAATTGTTCTCGATCATACATAGAACAAAAAACACTGGTCAACAACAATTTAACATCAGCGATAAGAACAACCAATTCTTCTTAATAATCTGAGGTCCCCCAGTCCAAAAATGACCAAAAAATCTACTGGGTTGGTTAAGGTTTTTGAATTGCAAGATTGTAGGATAATCTGGAAGGTGCGCATTTTCCATGAGTGGACAGATTATTGCCAGCCATGGAGAAACCAAAAATGACTCAGTTGTGTACTTTTAGTTGTGTGATGTCAATTTGTTTTAGTGCTGTGATTTGATCAATTTATTTCTGACATATTAGTAAGTCCCATAAGTGTTAATTTTCCATCCACAATTTGACCAGTAGCTCAGTTAATAAATTTACCTGTACCAATACCTCTGAAGAATTACACTAGTAATTCGGAGACATCAAAATGACAAACCTCAACCAGGCTCATCAGAAGAAATTGATGATTAATTTCACAGCAGTCCCTCAAAAATCCTACCTTAATTTCATTACCCCAACTTGATTTGGTAAGAGACTTGGAACTAAGTAACTCTAAGGCAGACTACTTGCTTCAAGGTTACACTAGTAGTATTTGTTAGCAGAAGATACTAAGGTTTCTGCATTCAGAAGTCAACACAAAGAGTTTATGCCTTCCTTTTGACAGGACAAGGATGTCATATTTTAAAGCAACATTGAAAGCCTTATGAGGGTTCTTAAGGTACAGCACAATCAAAATTATTGGAGATCCCTTATTAGTTCATATAAAACAAGTTTAAAATATGTCCTTCACTATGACTAGTTCTGTCTGTTCCCATTGCTTATGTTACACACGTGGAGTCATATGAAAATATTAAGACCCTACTAGAATGTATTGGTTATTCACAGCACCAGCAAAATATGTGTGGAGATTTAAAGGTTGTAGCTTTCATAATTGAACTACAACTGGAGTATACCAAATTTGGTTGTTTTTTGTTTAAGATGGACGGACACACAAAAAGTGAACATTATAAAGTGAAGGTATGTATGGCCTATTTGACAGTTATTAGAATTTAGAAAGAAAAATGAACTACTAGTAGATCAGAGTAAAGTGATTTTACCCCCATTGCAAATCAAGCTCAGTTTAATGAACATTTTTGTAAGGACTATGAACTGGGAAGGTGACAATTTAAGTACAGTCGCATAAAGGTTTCTGGGTATAAGTGATGTCAAAATAAAAGAAGGAATATTCATTGTGCCACAAACAAAGGAACTTATGAGAGATAGAAAGTTTGACAATGTGTTGAAAGACTGTGAAAAAGTGGCATGATATACTTTCAAGGATGTAGAGACAAAGTTCACTGGTTACCGCAGATGTGACAACTACAAGAAACTGGTGGAGAAATATGAAAAAATGGGCCGCAATATGTCCCTGAAGCCACACTTTCTGCGGTTCCACCTATATCTTTTCCTACACAGCTGTGGTGAAGTCAGCGATGAACATGGGGAGCCGTTCTACCTGGATTTCTGCTATAGAAAGAAGATACCAAAGAAAGTGTAACACCAATGTCCTTGCTGATTTTTGTTGGACCATCATTCAAGATGCGCCTGACATCATTTACAAGAGGAAAACCAAGAAATGAAAATTTTTTATTTTGTATTTAGTAATTGGCATGTATCACATTATGTATACAATTTTATTCTAGAGATATCATTAATACGATTTTCTCAGAAACTAGCCAACCTGAGACTTTCTTGTCTATTTTCATGTTCAGTGCGGCGTAACTTTCTGATTAATACATTTATTTCATGTGGTGCAAGAAAAAATGAAAATTTGTTGACCAGTGTAATTTATAGCATAAGGTCATTCTCAAACGCAGGCCTTAGGCATTAGTATTTGCAATGTTGTCTGAAGTTTTACCTACTGTCAAACTGCAAGCTGTCTTGCTAGTTGCTAGCGTTTGGGGTGAGCAGTGTGTACATAAAACTGCCAGGCTATCGAACAGACCACTCCTTGGATTGGAAGCATATAATGTTCATCACATTACCTAGTTTCCAAACACAAAAGAGCAAGCATATCATGTTCATCACATTACCTAGTTTCCAAACACATCAGTGCAAGCATATCATGTTCATCACATTACCTAGTTTCCAAACACACCAGAGCAAGCAAATCATGTTCATCACATTACCTAGTTTCCAAACACACCAGTGCAAGCATATCATGTTCATCACATTACCTAGTTTCCAAACACACCAGAGCAAGCATATAATGTTCATCACATTACCTAGTTTCCAAACACACCAGAGCAAGCATATAAAGTTCATCACATTACCTAGTTTCCAAACACACCAGTGCAAGCATATAAAGTTCATGACATTACCTAGTTTCCAAACACACCAGAACAAGCATATCATGTTCATGACATTACCTAGTTTCAAAACACACCAGTGCAAGCATATCATGTTAATCACATTACCTAGTTTCCAAACACACCAGTGCAAGCATATAATGTTCATCACATTACCTAGTTTCCAAACATCACCAGAGCAAGCATATCATGTTCATCACATTACCTAGTTTCCAAACACACCAGTGCAAGCATATCATGTTCATCACATTACCTAGGATTCAAACACACCAGTGCAAGCATATCATGTTCATAATTCCAAGAGTCCAAGATTATGATTTGGATTTAATATTAGAAGGCAAAGTGAAGATTCGAATTTGAGATTCAAATTTTTTAAATAGTGGGTTCGACCCATCCCTAGTATCCTTATCACTTTCATATGTTATTAAACGACAGATACGGTCTTGCGTCACTCAAGTTTCTTTAGTTCCAGCATGTCAATATTTTATATTAAGGCATGAAAAATGACAACCTACATACACTGTTTAAAAATAAGGTGGCCCAATGGCTAGATAATTCTATAATAAAGAAAATAGATAAAACTAAAGAGAAAGGAAAAATAAACTTCTAAGAATAAATTTGATGAAGAAAGCCCACCTAAGGAAAGAGGGAAAATGTGGGAAGAGTCCAATGCACAAAGGTGACATCTTCTTCCTTTCTTCTGTCTTCTATAGTAGAAGTAGTCACACACACATTTTAACACAAATAAAATAATATTTCGGCATTGTTGCTTTTATCAAACACAAAGAAAGAAGATGAGAGTACAAATAACACAAACAATGGATTACATTTTTAGGAGTAATCCATTCTTTGTGTTATTTGTACTCTCTTCTTCTTTTACCGCATTGGACTCTTCCCACATTTTCCCTCTTTCCATAGGTTTATTTATTCTTAGTAGTTTGTTTTTCCTTTTTCTTTAGGTTTATCTATTTCCTTTATTATAAAACCTAGATACACTGTAATCGATCCTGAGGCCTTTGGCTTGATATGCCAATGTTACAGAACAGGAATAGCCAGAATTTTGACTCTAGGGATCTACTCAAGAGAAGGAAAATCATTTGTTATCTACTATGAAACCATAGTGTTGTATTGTATGTTGAATTGGTAAAAAATTAATAACCCATTTTGTGTTGTTTTAATTGTAAAATTATATTGTATATAAGAACTTACAGTCCTTTCACAAAGTGGAGCCAAGTTTTTTCATCAAAACACATAATATATATAATTTCCCTGAAAAGGGTATTTTCTCATTAAACACTTGAGTTTGAAGTAGATGCATGACACCGCATAATCTTAGGAAAGTTTGATGAATGAGAGTTCATAATTACTCTTGTAATAAGTGAAGGCAGGATTGTAAATGGTCATCAGTCACACAGCTTCAATATTTAGATTTTTATAATCTTAATTTGAGAAAGATCTGTAAATTCTTTTTTAATTTTCTTTCTAATGGATCAACCAAACTAGCGGCCGCGGTCGACCCGTAGATTACGATCGATTTTTTGGTCACCTAAGCTTTAAAACATAGCATTCTAGATCTGTCTTAATACAGGAACATCCTTTACTAAGTTCTGTGTGAGTTGAATTCTGAGGTCTGGTGAAAGTATTCAGCCATGACAACGGTCATTTGACATGATGGAATGGCTATACCTATCACAAGACTTGAGCAATAGACTGTAGATTAGAGCACACAGTAAAATGTTTAACTAGCCAGCCCACTCATATTGATAAGCATATATGATACTGTTAAATAAAAAGAACAATATTGCACATACTGAAATTATAATAAAAATGTAAATGTACTACAACACCTCAAGAATTGTTTGAGCAATTCCTTGTAGAAATTTTAATATATATTTAACTACTACCTCATATGAACACGATGCAAGACACACAACAAAACACAAACATATGCAAAGAAAATCATTTCTGAAAAAAATATATAAATCACACAAAAAATTAAAAAATCACATTAAAACTACAAGAAAATTACATAACATTCAAACCCAAACAAATCAAAACCACAAACAATGCCATTTAAAAATATCCTGTAGAAAGAAAGTCAATACACAACCTTTATTGAATTAAAGTAGCGATTCCCAAACTGGGGTTCACAGTCCACTCATAGCATTTAATGTTTCAACTATTATTTTAAACTGCTTAGCTAAATAAATCCTAAATAAATTGACATAATTCGGCAGAATAATTTTAAATCTCAAAAAATCCAAATGTAAATGTTTTAGTAATTTAGTAATATTTGAGGTGTAATATATAATGAATGCTTAATTTATATGGTTTAATCCAACTTTATGTACATGAATAATGTAAGAGATTGAAAGATATTAGCTGGGCAATATTGAAATATTTTAAATGAGTTTTATATTAGATATGTTTGTATTAATATAAATATTGCTAAAACTATAAATTGAATAATATATTTTAGGTGTGTGCGAAGTCCACTTTTTCAATCCAAAGCTAACTTGAATCGAATATAAGAAATACACTCAAAGCCGAATCGAAGTTTGAATATTTTTGTTAGTTGTTTAATGCTTGAAAGAATATTATATTTTAGTTATTTATACAACTTAATGCACTAAAATTACTTGGAAAATGTTCTTATCACACAATCATTTCTAATATTTAGTTTAATTCTGATAAATAAAGCTATCACAACTTACAATTATATTACTTCAAATTTTCTCCTTAAGAATATGGTTTTATAGCGTACATAACAGCTCAGAATGGCAATAAGTGACCATACATGGCAAAGATTCATTCCTAATTGCCAAAGCCAGATTTTTTCGAAGCCAAGTCAAAGTTTCGTAGCTTCGCACACCCCTAATATGTTTTAAGTTTTGTTAATAATTACATTACTGGTGTAATAATGTTTGTAAATTAGCTATGCGCTTATTTATATAAACTATTTTAAGCACTGTAAAAGTAATTTATTTCTTAATTTGAGGCTCTACCTTAGTATTGAAAGTGTGTTGATGGGCTACAGTGTGAGCCAAGTTTGGGAAACACTGCAATAAAATGGTAAGTTAATGTCACAATCCACATAGAGGCATGGTTGATTTGTTTCTAAATGGGTCACACTTGACTGTGCACAATTCCCAACATATATTAATGACAACAGCCTTGGTTGGTTGGTTGGTTGGTTGGCTTCACAATATCTTTGGATTGCTGTTAAGGTGGTTGGCTTAGTGCTTTATTGGTTTCATGGCATGTTACAAAAAAAAGCAATGATTGTTAATCATGTATGGTGGTGTTAACATTATTAGTGTTTGGTGCTTGGTTAAATATACACTGTCCATCAAGTTACATGTTAATCACCATACTTAGACAATAGTAGTATTAAACAAACCTGTCACGGGATGTTATACAATCAAATTGTTGTGAAAATTAGTTTCTACCCATTTTTATGCTTAGTTTTAGTGGGACAAACCAACTATTCGTGCCAACAGCCAATTTAAGGTACCTGTCGACTGGTCCATTAAATGTGTCATAATTAGGATATGCAATAGTAAAAAAAAAAAGTAACATAAATAGCTTTTGAAAATATTCAATTTTATTTATTCATTTAATACAAAGCATGTGTTGTGTTTGGCGGAGCTCAGGTGTTAGTTTTCAACAAAGAAATATTCAACTATTGTTAATCTTTTAGTATCGTTGTATGCTAATTTTAACTCTACCATAGAAATTAAACATTGAATTGGTAAAAATCTTTTTTTAATCAACAAGCAAACTAAAAAGTGTTTAACCTATAGAGTTTCTAACACACTACTCTGTCTCTGCATCATACTAAATCCACAGGCATATTTACACAAACTCTTATTTTATTTGTTTGACTTCTCTTCCAAAAATTATCTCTTCTCTTTCACCTACTGTCCTTGCCTATGTCCGTTTAAAATTAAACTTTGTCATACAAGATACATGTAAAGTGTATGTATAAAGTGCAGTTATTAAACATAGTTCTGGGAGGAAAATGCCATAAGAATAAAATAATATATTTAGATCACAACAAATTATTAATTAATGTGTGGATACACTGTTATTTAACAAGATATCTCAATGTAGCAATGTGAATTCATAGAAAGTATGTTTCAGTGGCGTAAATTCAAGCGTGTGGGCTTTGGTGCAGTATTTGGTGTCCCTTATAAGGTTTTTAATCAAAAGTGGATTTACTAAAAGTAAATAAGCTATTTTTAAATAAAATATCTCAAAAGAATGTTTAAAAAGTAAATACACCAGTTTTGTTGAATGTACTTGGATGAAATCAAAAGTAGCTTTTATTTTAATACTTATTTTTATAAAGTTCGTTTAGAATCAATAATTTCTTCTCACTAGCTTGAAATCCTGAATTTAGTGTTTGGCACAATCCCCGCACATCTGTCATCACTTCACCATTAGAAAAAAAGTTATCAACTACATAAGATAAAAAAAAATTAAGTCACTAACTAGTAACAAGAAAAGCATTCTTCACGTATAAATTAAATACAAACATGAAAATAACATGTAGGACTGTTGGTGCCTTCCTTGATATTATTAGGATAGAGATACAGTTAGATTTTCACTATTGTGGTATTCATTTCTGAAAGATTTATCACAATATCCCTAATATTTTATTTATATGCTCGATTTTCAATTTTTAATTATATGGCAAGTCCCAACAACCTTTCTTCTGTCATTGTGTTTTTCAAATAGCTCTTTATTAATTTTAATTTCAGGAATGACCATTCACTTGTGGAGTTAAATATAGTAAAAGTTAAACTTAAATATCCAGGAAAACATAAATAAGGAATTAATTTTGAATAATTAAAATTTCAGCTACCTCTCCCATTGAAAATATTTATGCTATTTGCAGTCTCAAGCTAGCCCTGAATGATAGGAGATGAGTACCAAAAGTAGAAGTTAAATACGTTTCATAATCATTGTACAGACATTCTGCAGCCTTGTTCAATTCTTACTTAATCTGTTGCTATTTGTAGAATTGTAGACACAGTGTGGTAAGGTTATCAATAATATCATTCAAACTTCAAAACATCTCTGGAGTGCCATTAAAGCATGGTCTAACATAACACATATTTTACCACTATTTTAAGTCTTTGCAATAAAATGGATAATAGAAGATAATTTAAAATGGCTGACACTATGCAATGTCTAATGCGTAAAGTAGCCAAACCATGTGTGTTTTATTTGTAAACCATTTTATATATATAATAATAGTAAGCTTTGGTAAAATTCCTGTTATTCTTCTTTGGATCTTTAGGAAATAGGTGAAGAGATTGATTTTGGGCTTGTTTTTAAAAATGCATCAGTACTTATTGTCACTAACATCTCAACCGAGTCAACTTCTTTCTCTTGAGCAGATGTGTTTGAACAAGAAGGAATTGATAATAATATGGTTTCAGCATTATCATTCTGAATGAATTGTTCAACATTTGTATCAATGCTTATCACATTAACACTGCTTATTATCAGGACATTTTTTTCTTCATTTAAACTTGAAATTTCTTTAGTGACTCTATATAACAAAAAAATTAGATATTTTATATATTTTAAAAATATTTTGTCCGATGTAGTGATGTATAGCGTTATCTTCCATATCAATAAAATGAAGAGTTTGTATGTCATTAGCGTAAAGCAATATCTACTGCAGACAAAGGTCTGAAATTTAAAAATTAGTAGCCCTTGTACAAGAACATGTGCCTCTCGAAGCCTGAATTTAATTTCTTTTATTAATTANCCCCCCCCCCCCAAAAAAAAAACAACTATTAATAGCATGAAACAGATTTAGGACTACATTTCATGTACAATGTGCAATGTAGGTTAATTTATCTCTTTTACCTTTTTACCCTTTGAGCACTTTGAGCACTTTTTGCCCTTTTTTTAACACTTTTACTCTTTACACCCTTTTTATTTTTAACGGATTTATTCTCTGACCTTTTTTTATATTTCTTGTGTTTTTACAATTTTTTTAATCTGTTTTGCTCTTTTTGGACCTTTTAACTTTTATAGCGCTTTAACCCTTGTACCCTTTTTACTCTAAATATTTATCTTGGGCAAAACTTCATATAAAAAGTGTAAAAAGTGCAAAAAGGACAAGGACAAAAAATAAATCTAATAAAAAATTAAAAAGGATATAAAGGTTAAAAAGGGCAAAAGAAGTTATAGGGATGGAAAGTGTAAAAAGCATAATAAAGTGAATAAGGACAAAACAGGTTAAAATGACAAAGATGGCAAAAAAGGGCAAAAGGGCAAAAATTGTAAAAAGCAAATCTAATAAAAAGGGTAAAAAAGGTCAAACAGGATAAAAATGTGCAGAAAGTGCAAAAAGGTCAAAGAGTGCAAAAAAGGTTAAAAAGGATAAAAAGTGTAAAAAGAAGCTAATAACTTTTTGATTAAATCTACCCTTCATGGCATTTTTGCACCTTTACCTTATTGCCCTAAAATATTTTTCCTGGGCAAAGTCAGGAACTTCATTCTATTTTAAAATAATGTAAACAACCTTTTCAATTGGCTGTCATTAATTACTAATTAACAATAAGTAAAGAAACCAATGTCCAATTGTCAACAGCACCAAAACATAATACATAAAGTCAACATTTTGCCCTGGCGTGAAGCTGATATACTGAGGTGACTGGTATATTTAGTACAAGAGTAAAATTTGTGCTGAGTCGATGTTAACAAAACTTGGCTATAAACACTAGAGCAAGAAATATGACAGAATGATAGTGGAAACCAAGAGACAATCAAGAAGCTGACAAATTGAATGTATCATAATGATTGTTATATTTAAAACCTTGCTATCAGGACTGTGTTTGCAGGTCAAAGTAGAGCAAATAGTGGTTCTATTCCTCCCATGAGAACCTTCAACCTCCCTCAATTATTTTATAAGATCTACATTCAAAGAAACGGTGTCAGAAGTTTTCCACCCACCTTAAATTTGTATTATTTTCCTTCTGCAGAAGAACTTTCTATCTGGAGGTAAGTTAGAATGATTTACTGGCCTCAATCTGCCTTACCCTTTGACGCAACTAGTTTGTTCTTAACCAAACCTCACAATCCTTTCTTCCTCTCCCTTCACTCCAACACCTTTATTTGAGAATAATGTATGCCCATTAAGTTTGTGTGTGAGAAAGAATGAAAGAGAACCCAAACGAGCACACAAGATTGCGTGAAGATTACATACTCATGTTCAGTTCTAGTATCCATCAAGATTGAACAAGAATCAAATATTTTATTTCTAAAATTTTTAAAAGTGAATACACAGAAACAACCATATGTATAAAATCAAGATGAAGGGAAATAATAGTGTTATGAAATTTGTTCCCATCACATGTAGCGACCAAATACTTTCATCCAAGAATTAATATATATAAAATAATAAGTCATCGAGTGACTTATAATTATTTTAGAGGCATTGTAATACACCTCAGTGCAGTCTGTTTATGTTGCAAAGTAGAGTTTATATTACAAACAAAATGTCTAGGCCTTATATTACACCCCAGTGCAGTCTGTTTATGTTAGTCACAGATCAACAAATAGGAGAACAAACTTCATAATGAGAAAAACAAGAAGAGAATGATAAAACAGAAGTAGGTTAGACACTCTTCTAGCACTACTCCATGAGGGCAGTTGTTAAATAGGCAAGCATAATGATGGAGGCACAAGGTGGGTCTCATTGTATAGGAACAGTCAAAATTACTCAGAATTAGGCTACTAATAGTTTTATATAATTCTCTCTATATACTATATCAACCTGAAATTTAAATATATATATATATGCTTTACCCTGGATGTCAAGACTTTTCATAGAGCAACAATTGGCAAGAACCCTTGTGTTTTGAAGATTTTAATTATGAAAAAAAAGTGTACACAAAGTGAAAGTCAAAGAGACATAAAAAAGAGGAGTTAATATATTATACATTTTGAAAGGAAAATAAATTATTATATTTTACTTATGATGGGCCATACCTGTGAAAGTCATGCGATCACATGTTAGTAGTGAAGGTGCTACAAAGGGCCATGTGCACATAAATAGGCCATGACATTTCAATAGCAAGAAGAGTTCCCTTCTATCCAATTTTACTACTCAATCCAATTCATTCTAATGCGATAACATATCTATATTCAAACAAACTTTGATTGCAATATCACATGGAAGCAAACAAGTGATTAGATAAGTAGTTCAATGATATAGCACTAGAATTTCAAATAGTTACTACAAGAGAAACAAGACTGGAATATACATTTGGAACAAACACCAAGCTTTATGTACAGGCGCTAGAGTGAAACATGCAGCACACAATTATCAGGTGGTAGTGAATGGCTTGACTAAATGGCAACACGAGGGGGCCACGATGCGACATGCCGAAAGTGGTAGGAACGAGGGTTTTTTTTGCAAGCTAAGAAAGCAATAGTGGGAAAGGACATTGAATCGCACGGAAGCCAAAACCAACCTCAGCAGGCGTAGGCCTGGCCGGCCTGACTGAGACAACCACTTACACGAGTCATAGTGCCCGTTCACAGCATCTGCAAACCACGGCCAAAACAAAAACAAAACAGCACACATTATTACAGCAGCTACGCTAACAACACCTACATTTAGGACACTAAAACATTCTACTTTATAAAACAAATGTTTACAAATAGTAAACAAATTTCATGAAAGGACCAGTTTAATTTTATTTAATTCAATGAAAATGAAGAAAATGTAAAACTTTTTCTGACTTTTTTACAAAATAAGATATGTTCTATTTAAAAATATATAAATATGGAAGCAAATATGAATGAACTTGTGTTAATATATTATTAGTCCTTAGACTCGTCATTATTTGAGAAAGCATACCTACGTTTATATTATTTAAAATATGTAATACATAAACCATTATCTAGTTATAAATATAAATTAAAATTAATTTTGTTTAAACTTAGTTTATGACATCCTAAGCAAAGCAATATAGACCTAAAATGACTGTCCATGGTAGCCTACATCTTAAAATATGGTTGAAATTTAATCAATGTTTCTAGGACTAAGATGAAAAGTATTAATAACTATCCACTCATATTTTCTTTCATATTCATAATGAAGAACTGCAAAAAGTGTTGTGTGATACATAAAAACCAATTTGACATGTCTACTTCCATTATATCACAGCTTTTTTAAAGGTGCATGCTATTTTTTTATTTCTTTATAAAATAAACAAGAACTAGGCTATAACCACAAAGTAGTAAATTACAAAATTTCATACTAAACTATTATTTTACTTTTTTTTAAACAGATGTAAGTAGCACATGTTTTGTGCTATGCTAAGAAGCAGATATGTACATTTATTTATAAAATGTTTATGGACTTCTAATGTAACAGAATTAAAATCACTAGCAGTATATGTAGTCAATACAAGTAGCTCATTCGTATCTTCTGATGGGTCATTTTTGGAGTGTTTTGATGATCAATTCTAGTGTATTTAAACCTAATAAATTTGAGGTAAAGTGGTCCTTTCTCCTTAATTATCCAAAATAACACAAAAACTATTGGCAATGTAGTCTTACACATTTTGTAAAAATTCTAGCTAATACAACTAAGAACAAATATATAACTAAAAAAAAATACAATCATATCCAAGCTACTGCACTAACTGGCAACAAGTAAATATTTATAAAATAAAGTAGTTACAAACTATAAACAGTTTAAAAAAAGGTGTTTAGTTAAATATCAATGTAAAGGGTTTAAAACTTGGATTCAACAACAATTTGATAAGTTAAAAAACTAATCATTACTATGGACACAGACAATGACTAAACTGTCTCAACATTTACAGATACATACTATCTACAATTAACTCACTATTTATATTGTTTGGAAAAATGGCTAAAGTGTTTATTTTTAAATGAAGTACTACTGTTCGGGAAATTTATATTTTATTCTGGTAACTTATCTAAATAGCATCCCCTATGCTAACAAAAACCTTTTGAGTTTAGAATTAATGTTAAGTTTTAGCTTTTGGAAGGCTCCTTATCATTTAATCAAAAGGGTCATGGCATCATTAAATATGATTTATTATGTTTTTTATAATTCAAATGCATGAAAAATTTATTGGCAATATGTCATTTTCTGCAATTTAAAGTTACATAAAAACTATATCATAAATTGTATTGTGTGACAAGTATTACAATAGCTTTAATCATTTAACATGTAGTGTGCTATAGAAATAGTAAGGTTTGGAAATTTTAATGAAAAAATTGTGGTTGCCATACCAATGAACTAAATATTAAGTGGTAGATGGTGAAAATATTTATTGGTAGGGTACACCTTAAGCAGTGATGAATCCTGACACACCCACGGATAAATGGGGGTTAAATCAGTGGCCAGAAAAGTGGGGTGATTAGATAAATGAGTGTATTAATACCAACAAAATATTCATGGTGTGAACTATACCGACAGAGTAGCCACCCCTGTTAGCGATGATAGTGCCAACATTTACGGATAGTGTGTGTCATATGATCAACACAACAAACCCTTTGGCTGTTAATCTCAGTTTTATAGAATGGAGCTGCTATTTATTTGTTCAAGTAGCTCATTAAAGTCTGATTTTGACCTCATTCCAGGCCACTGTTTCACAGAAAAACTATGGATGTAGCAGGGGGTATGATCTACTACTAAATTACGCATAAGTTTCCATGATGGTTAAATCTTTTCACCGATGATAGTTTCCATAATAGTTGGTTGTTCTCATGGTAATAGTTTACTTGCTCTCATTTAAGTATATAAACATCACCCATGTGTACGGTGTACAGGGAATTAATTTGAATCCTGTGTCAGCTCTAACATAATAAATCTGCATTACTGATAGCTATTTCCTTCTCTCCAGTCCAACCCAATTCCAAGATCTGATAATAATATCAGGAAAGGGCGGCCTAAGGACTGGGCAGCTGTCCAGGCCACCAGCTCGAGGGGGGTGCCAAGCAGCAAACAAAGCACCAAACTAACCTAACATCGCCTGGGCGTAATAGTGGAGTTGCTAAGCCTAACAATCGTTCACTTTTGATATTAACAGAAAATTGTCATCTTGGTATAGTATTTTGTGGTGGATAAAATAGGAAATAATGCCTCTTTTGGAAAATGGTAAACCTAAATTTCTTTTTTTGCAATTATTTCACTAAACAATCATTATATCTAAATGTATGTAATAGTAAAAAATAAATAGGAGAGCAGTGTCTACAAAACATGTGCGGTATTTAGAATTTCCTTTGTATTCCTAGCTAGTTTTGTACAATCTCACAGTGAAACTTTGAAATTTCCCTTTAGATTATTTTACTGTCACATTCAGGTTACGCGAGAATTGGAGTTGCTAGGTTTGGGGATTATTTTCATATTTTTACTACTGTTCACCAGTTATATAGAGGGACACAAAAAAGCAATGCCACTCGGGTGCAAAATTTACCTTGGACCACCCCTGATATCAGGAACAACTAGTTTGTTATTGAGTGTGTAGGTATTGAAGAAAAACCATAGTTATTGCTGTACTTATCATAATAAATAGTGTATCTGCACCCATGTGCTTGAGTTAAATAGTTTTAATAGCCAAGTATTATGTTCTATGACAATAAAAATGTAAATTTTACAAACAAAACCAATATAATAAAAATGTATATATATATTATGAAGATGTAGATTTTCCTTACTATATCATATTTTCCTGTGGTTGGAATTTCTATATATTAGTGAATTCTGGGTTTTAAATAAATTTTATATTAATATGTTGTTTACATTATAATAATTTGACTACTTAACAAAGCAATGATATAGACTTGTAAATATATGTATAAATCAAAAATGTATATAGAGAGTTACTGAGAATTAAGGTAAGAAAGGAGGGGCAAAATGTTATTCATTTCAATCAAAATTTAGATTATTTTAAAATGATAGTAATTTGAGAAGCAAGAAAGCCACTCTCTTGATCGGCAAACTCCCAGTTTGAAGGGTACTGAGGACCTAATAATATTCTTGACTATCAAACAGTGAGACAAGGAGTTGCTAAGGACCTGGAGAGTATTCTTGAATATAATTTAGATTGAGACTGTAGTTTTAAACTGTACTAATATTTTATATGATGTATTTAGAGACCAACACTATTTGAAAATAGTTAAAAGATGCAATAAACAAAAGTTTTGAAACATATATGATGGCAAAATAGATATTTCTTATAACCAATACAGCAATATATGCAACATTTTTTCAAAAGTCTAGTAAATAATGAAATGGGGGAAGAATTTGCATACACACACCATTATTTTCATTGTCTTAGAATTAAAAATGCAAATTAATGCAATTTCTATAGTTTTATGTTAAATAGAGTTGACAAATAAATATTCCATTTAAATATGCAAGACAATTGTAATTATAAAAGCACAACATTTGTTAGAACATAATAAATATTGTAACACTATGTGTGTTTTGATAATTATTTTAATCTAATGTGACATGCTTAATATGTAAGCTAATGCTAGGGTAAATAACACTACAAATAAGTTTGGCACATATATTGAAGCAATTACAGAAACTACTGCTGAAGTAATACACATACCAATTAAACAATCAAGTAAATAACACTATAATACATAGAAATAGAGTGTTTAGAGCCACAAGCCCACAATGAAAATGCAGAAACAGACTATCAAAGTATGCATAGCTTGCCATACCGATGTAACCACTGGCTGAACAAGAGAATACCTGCAAAAATTAAACTGTTTAGGAGAAAAACAAAATGTAAAGGTACAACACTGTCAAGGTGAATATTTAAGGCCAATGCCCCACAGAAAGCAATTCTGAGCGATGAGACATAGATCTTGTGAGCGGTAAAAACAAACACAGTGAATCAAAGAGGTTGGCTACTCTGCAAGTTTGAGCGAGAACAGCTCACTGACGCTAAACACCCAATATTGCCCAAAAAACATATTTGGTTTTTACCGCACACATGCTCAAATTCTGGTTTTGAAATGTTTCATCACAGTTAAAGCAGGCTGTTTATAAACACTTAATATTATGAGGCACTTAAAGAACAGAAGGGCTGCTAGGCAAGAGATCTGCAACAAACCACACACAATCGTGGCTGTAAATATGATATATTTATCTAACAGTATTTAAGTCATTGTGTGAATGCCTCGTGTGTAGTTGCAGAAATATTTGTATATAATTTAACTTTACTAAACTATCACCGAAATAAGAGTTTAAAGAATGGTTTGTACTGACGGGCACAAGGACTAAGTCTCAAGCTCATCTAGTATGGTTTGAGAATAATAAAGAGGTCAGGGTTTAAATTCCATCTGGATGTAGTGAGGTAAATTTCTTCTGCATTCGCCTTTCAAATTTCCACACAATTAGTTTGGTTAAATATGTGTAACCAGGACTGATATTAAGACAAGGAGCAAATAATAAAATAAACGAATTAAACAATCTATTAGTATAGCCATGTTGACCACTAAGTAAAATATGAGCAAGCCCGCAGCCATTCTGCTATTGGTATGGCCAAACACTTCCCTCAATTATGCTTATATATAACGTTTTATACTATTTAAAATTGCTTTATTTGTGGCCTTAGCTTGTGAATCAGTTGGAGTTGAATGAAATGACTTTAGGTAATTTTAAACAAACTAAACTTAAACAATATGCTATATACACTTGAAATATACTAAAATATTGGAAGCATGGTTAAAGAAAGTAATCTTATTGCAGTCTTTGTGCTAGCACTTGGTATTTAAAGTTCTGCCCTTCATATTTAAGTGTCTGGTTTTCAAATCAATGAGTTCAAATTATGCTCTTCGCCTTTAGGTCTCTCATGGTAAAAACTAGAGGAACATTTATATGTTGCTCTTTACTTTGAAATATCTCATGGTATAAACCGGGGCAAAGAGCATTCAAGTGCTGCTCTTTACTTTGAAATATATTATGGTATAAACCGGGGCAAAGAGCATTCAAGTGCTGCTCTTTACGTTGAAATACCTCAAGGTTTAAACCAGAGCAAAGAGCATTTAAGTGCTGCTCTTTACTTTGAAATATATTATGGTATAAACCAGGGCAAAGAGCATTCAAGTGCTGCTCTTTACTTTGAAATATCTCATGGTATAAACTGGGGCAAAGAGCATTCAAGTGCTGCTCTTTACTTTGAAATTTCTCATGGTATAAATCAGATCAAAGAGCATTCAAGTGCTGCTCTTTACTTACTTTGAAATATCTCATGGTATAAACCAGGGCAAAGAGCATTCAAGTGCTGCTCTTTACTTTGAAATATCTCATGGTATAAACCAGATCAAAGAGCATTCAAGTGCAGCTCTTACCCTTGACGTAATGGTTTAAACCTCTGCTGAAGATTTTAAAATGAGTAAACAAATTGTTTAGTTTACACTAGGCTAACAATTAAAACTAATGAATTTGATTAAATATTGGCCTTATGAACTAAGCATAATAAATATATTTAGTTGTTTAGTAGTTACTAAAAAGTTTAATAAGAAATTTCAGTGATTGAAAAAATAATGCATAATAATCATAATTAAAAATTAATTAATAATCAACACTGTTAAATTCAAAATCATTAGGATGATAAATGAAAATTATCCTGATGATAAATAGTGAAGAAGTCATTCCTTTAACGTAAGACCTAGTTAATTGATGAATAGAAGAAGTTTTGTGTATGGCTATAAAGAATTGTTTTTGATATTCCAAATAAATGAGCTGATTCTATTAAACAAAAAATTTATAGACAATTAACTTTCCTTTCAATGAGTGAAAACCAATTCCATTTACATCAAACAGTTATAGCCTAGTCAATAATATTTGTGTGATTTGCTTCAAAGCGAGGAGAGCATTGAATATGTCTTTTCGGTTGTTTTATTTGAGAATGCAGTACTTCCCAAAATGTTATAAAAATTAGTTGAACCTTCAGCCACATTCAATAAATTGTAGTAATTATTTGAGAAAGGTTTTAGTTACTAGTTTTAATCCAAGTACCAGATCTGGAGGACTATTACAAAATATAAATTCATTAAGGAGCGGACTTAACATCCAAGAGCTACATAAAACATTCATCTAGGTTCAAAAATTAATGGTACAGTATTATAAGGGAAATAGGATTATGTTATTTAATTAACATTCATATTTACATCATCAAATTAAATTTGTCCTCTATAAGTTATCTGAAGTGTGGCTCACCTCCTAGACATTGCATATGTTTTGGCATTATGCAAATAGAAGCCTTTTAATTTGTATGGTAATTGAATTGACTTTTGAGTAAATAGTCTGTAAAAAAACACAATTTAAATACATTAAATATTGTTTGAACAAAGATTATCACACTTTAGAAGCTTGTAAAGTTTGGTCACCATGAC
This sequence comes from Timema shepardi, assembly GCA_902151425.1. Taxonomy (NCBI): domain Eukaryota; kingdom Metazoa; phylum Arthropoda; class Insecta; order Phasmatodea; family Timematidae; genus Timema; species Timema shepardi. The sequence continues at coordinate 47,592 of CABFVX010001415.1, read as the reverse complement.
TGGACCAAAGCTTGTAAATTAAAAAAGTACAGTTGGAGACTGATAATCCGGCACCCAATGTTTCAGCACACCTGACAGTCCGACATGTGTAGCCCCTTCACCCTCCCCCAAGCCAAATCTAGGAAATAGGCGAACATTCAAACACTATTTAAAAAGGTTTTATATGCAATATTCAATTTCAATCAGCTTCATTTTCTACTACAATGGCATCATCAACCGCTAGACATCACAATTTTGTTTTTCTAAATATATAAATTTACATTACATATTAACCATGACCGTTTTAAAAGTTATAAATTACTTCTCGTTTTTACCGCAATATAAGTCCGATAATCTGGCATATTTGGTAATCCGGCTTTGACAAAGTCCCGAGTGTGGCTAATTATCTAACTTTTACTCCAGTTTATACATTTATTAACATACTTACCAAATCTTAAAATGGAATTAAAACATTGGATTTATACAACTTACTAAAACTTTAAAAAATACTTTTCCAATAAATATGAAGTGCAGATTAACCTTAAGCAATTGGTAAAAGTAACATAATAATGCAATAAATGGCTGATGACGTGACAAGTCACACCTGCCACACCCTTGAGATTTAAAGATGAGACACGCCTTCTTCGCCCTGACACATCGTGTATACTCCCAACAAATAACTTTGGCCAGAGTATCAATCACACAATACAATAGTTACTCTACATTACATATTTCCTGCTCTAATCAGCAGTATATATGACTTGTGAATTAGTGTTTGATAAATATGATCACAAAATATTGGTTATTAAACATTAACACACTATCATTACATAACTAACCCTTTAGTTCCAAATTCCACATGAAAGCAATTCATTTAATGTAAATCTTTACTAATCTTTACTAATTCTAGTAACAAGCTATGCCTCATTTTAGGGGCACTAATTTTCTCAAAACTGGGCCAATTATTTTCTCTGCTTAAAATTTAGCCAAGTTATTATTATAATTTGGAACAATTTTCAATAACATCAAAAAATTGAGAAAAAACATACTCTATTGAAGTGATAGGTTGCTACAAGAGCTACTGATTGCAGCCTTCAGATATGACAAGATGCTTAAAAGTAACCTTGACACGGAGGAAATAAAAGCCCAAATAGTTCACCCTTTTCAAAAAATTAAGCTGAAAAATGAATTCATTATTAGGTTGGGTTCATGAAAAAAAATTATCACAATACTGTACATTACAAATCTACTCTCCAGTAGAAATTGGCTGGTGAGAAGGTTTTAAAGAATATCGTAAGGAATAAGTATATGGTAAGAATTAATTATGTTATTTGTGGATAATATAGTGTTAAAATGTAATGATTCCTTAATCAAATTAATCACTTGGTCCTGTGATTAAAGTTATTTCTAGTCAAAAGAATGAAGGCAAAGAATTACTCAAGGGAAACAATACTTTGAGTAAACATTTTGTTCAGAAATAAAATGTAATGATGATTATTGAAAAAATCCAATCTTTGACACTAAATAGAAAGATTTTTTTTAAAGTAATTAATTCTAACGAATCTATAAGGAAATGTATAAATAAAAAACACATGAATTATTATGTTTTGCATTAAAAACTTTAGTATCTGTGTTTGGTTATTTTAAATCTTATGTCAAAAACATTGTATTACCATAAAAAGAGAGGTAGTTAAATAAATGGCCCTTAAAAGAGCTTTAAAAAAAAGAATAATTGTGTAAATGTTCATGTTTGCTGGTGAATATTGTATAGACTCACTTCTCTTGCCATCTGTAACAACTTGGTCGCAGTCATCAGTCCTGGTGGACACAGGACACCGCCACAGTGCCCCCGAATGGTTGGTCTCTGGCTGAAGATTCTGGTCCAGAGGTGCTCCCACTAGCAACCTGGACAGCAAAATCAATCATGATAAACTATTATAACAGTCGCAACAAGTTATATACACTAGAAGTCACATTTATCTGCCATTTCAGTAGAAAAAAAATGGTAAAAAAATTACTAATGGCCCGTGAGTCTCGAGTTCTTGTCTTCAGCGCCAGTTTGTTGGACAAGTTTTGTTGCTAGCGTTTGTCAGTAGGAAATAAATATGTAATAGTTATTCAATTTGTTTGCTTTACTACATTTAAGAGATATACATTATATATATGAAAGTGTGAGTAAAGGTGTGTTTGTATGAATGAGAGAGTAAGTAAAGGTGTGTTTGTATGAATGAAAGTGTGAGTAAAGGTGTGTTTGAATGAATGAAAGTGTGAGTAAAGGTGTGTTTGAATGAATGAAAGTGTGAGTAAAGGTGTGTTTGTATGAATGAAAGTGTAAGTAAAGGTGTGTTTGTATGAATTAAGGTGTGAGTAAAGGTGTGTGTGTATGAATTAAGGTGTGAGTAAAGGTGTGTTTGTATTAATGAAAGTGTGAGTAAAGGTGTGTTTGTATGAATGAAAGTGTAAGTAAAGGTGTGTTTGTATAAATTAAGGTGTAAGTAAAGGTGTGTGTGTATGAATTAAGGTGTGAGTAAAGGTGTGTTTGTATGAATGAAAGTGTGAGTAAAGGTGTGTTTGTATTAATGAAAGTGTGAGTAAAGGTGTGTTTGTATGAATGAAAGTGTAAGTAAAGGTGTGTTTGTATGAATTAAGGTGTGAGTAAAGGTGTGTGTGTGTATGAATTAAGGTGTGAGTAAAGGTGTGTGTGTGTATGAATTAAGGTGTGAGTAAAGGTGTGTTTGTATTAATGAAAGTGTGAGTAAAAGTGTGTTTGTATGAGTGAGAGTGTAAGTAAAGGTGTGTTTGTATGAATGAGAGTGTAAGTAAAGGTGTGTTTGTATGAATGAAAGTGTGAGTAAAGGTGTGTTTGAATGAATGAAAGTGTAAGTATATTCCATTCGCCTTAGGAATTGACTTCTGAAAGTCCTTTTTCCCTACCATAAATCTACTATATAGTAGGATATTGGTAGGAAAAAAGACCTTTCAGAGAGTAATTAATTCCTACCGTGAATGGAATATAAAGGTGTGTTTGTATGAATGAAAGTGTGAGTAAAGGTGTGTTTGTATGAATGAAAGTGTAAGTAAAGGTGTGTTTGTATGAATTAAGGTGTAAGTAAAGGTGTGTTTGTATGAATTAAGGTGTAAGTAAAGGTGTGTTTGTATTAATGAAAGTGTGAGGAAAGGTGAGTTTGTATGAATGAAAGTGTAAGTAAAGGTGTGTTTGTATGAATTAAGGTGTAAGTAAAGGTGTGTTTGTATGAATTAAGGTGTGAGTAAAGGTGTGTTTGAATGAATGAAAGTGTGACTAAAGGTGTGTATGTATGAATGAAAGTGTGAGTAAAGGTGTGTATGAATTAAGGTGTAAGTAAAGGTGTGTTTGTATGAATTAAGGTGTGTGTAAAGGTGTGTTTGTATGAATTAAGGTGTGTGTAAAGGTGTGTTTGTATTAATGAAAGTGTGAGTAAAGGTGTGTTTGTATGAATAAGGTGTGATTAAAGGTGTGTTTGTATTAATGAAAGTGTGAGTAAAGGTGTGTTTGTATGAATTAAGGTGTGATTAAAGGTGCGTTTGTATTAATGAAAGTGTGATTAAAGGTGTGTTTGTATGAATGAAAGTGTAAGTAAAGGTGTGTTTGTATAAATTAAGGTGTAAGTAAAGGTGTGTTTGTATGAATTAAGGTGTGAGTAAAGGTGTGTTTGAATGAATGAAAGTGTGAGTAAAGGTGTGTTTGTATGAATGAAAGNGGTGTGATTAAAGGAGTGTTTGTATTAATGAAAGTGTGAGTAAAGGTGTGTTTGTATGAATTAAGGTGTGATTAAAGGTGTGTTTGTATGAATGAAGGTGTAAGTAAAGGTGTGTTTGTATGAATTAAGGTGTGAGTAAAGGTGTGTTTGTATGAATTAAGGTGTGAGTAAAGGTGTGTTTGTATGAATGAAAGTTTGAGTAAAGGTGTGTTCGTATGAATGAAAGTGTAATTAAAGGTGTGTTTGTATGAATTAAGGTGTAAGTAAAGGTGTGTTTGTATGAATTAAGGTGTGAGTAAAGGTGTGTTTGTATTAATGAAAGTGTGAGTAAAGGTGTGTTTGTATGAATTAAGGTGTGATTAAAGGTGTGTTTGTATGAATGAAAGTGTGAGTAAAGGTGTGTTTGTATTAATTAAGGTGTGAGTAAAGGTGTGTTTGTATGAATTAAGGTGTGAGTAAAGGTGTGTTCGTATGAATGAAAGTGTGAGTAAAGATGTGTTCGTATGAATGAAAGAGTGAGTAAAGGTGTGTTCGTATGAATGAAAGTGTGAGTAAAGGTGTGTTTGTATGAATGAAAGTGTGAGTAAAGGTGTGTTCGTATGAATGAAAGTGTGAGTGATAGTATGTTAATATGAATGAAAATGTTTTGGTTAGTGAAAGTACGTTTGTATGAATGTAGGTATGAGTGAACGTATATTTGTATTAATTGATTGTGTGATTTAAAGTATTATTGGAAAATGGAGGTGTGAATGAATGTATGTTTGAGTGAATGGAGTTGTTAGTGAAGTATAAAAAGTATGTGAATAGAAGTGTGAGTAATAAGTGTATTTGTGTAAGTGAGTGAAAGTGTGTGTCCACGTGAGTGAAAACTGAACAGTATTGATTGTTGAATTTTCAGAATAATGTCAAATGAGTCAAAAGTTTTCTTGCGGGTGATCTAGATACGTGCAAGGAGACGAGAACGGATGTGAAACATTGAGTGCGCATGAGTGGTGGTCTTCGGCGAGCAATTACTCACTTGGCTGCCGAGTGAAGAGCGGACAACTCACATTACTTGTTGGCGCACTCTATGCGTCACACACCACACACATACTTAGTCACTTAAAGACGCTGCACGGCGAGATGTTTGTTTGACAGGCTTTAAAACCATAGGTCCAAATCATGACGACCTAAATATTTTCAAACTATTTGGGAGAGGAGGGCGGTATGGACGTAGAACAAATGTATGTGTGTACAGCACGTCTGTGTTGGATTGGATGCATATTTACAAATCGGAGTAGGGAGGAAAGATGTGCGTGGGAGGAGAGTGGGGAGCTCCCCCTATACAAGCCCGGCCGGGGTCACTGTCCACGACTAACCAACCACACAGTATTCAACAGAGTCCAAAACGTGAATAGTTCTTTGCACGATTAAACTTGACACTCTCTTTAATTTAGTTTGGGGATACAACCAAAATTAGTAACACTACTCTTAATATATATATATGCTCAAAAACAAACATTTTGTAGCAACTAATATGGCTATTGATCTGTTCGAATTATACTGGGGGATAATCAATGCATTGCGAAAAAAATACTAATTAATATTTACATGGATATTCTGATATCATTTTTGATGTGATTACGGTGTACCTTTTGAATCTAGGATAGTCCTGGTCTTAATATATATAGCCTGTTCATTTGACAAATTTGTATGGTTCTATACCATTATTATTATTATTATTATTATTATTATTTAGCACCGCGTCTTACTACCCGTTCGGGTTATACGCTTTAAGTACTAATCACGCTAATGGATTAGGAATTGGGAAGGTTGAATTAGAGGAAGTGAACCCACATTTGCATGGAGGGAGAGTGGAAAAACCTTTAGGAACACACACCCAAGTTCATCTGACCGAGATTTAAACCTCCATCTCCCCGTCCTCGGCAGTGGAGCTCAACACGTCTAGCGCGTTAGCCAACTACGCCACCGAGGCGGGTTTCTATACTATTCCTTTTCCTAATATGTTTTTTAATATTTTATTGACATTATTTATAAAATTGGGGGATAGGAGTAATAACCCCAGTTGCCTCATTGAGTGCGCTATTGTAAGAGACTCCATGGCGTGAGTACGAAAACGAGCTATACCGACCGAGCGGCCGCCGCTGTTACATCCAATATCAAATAGTGATGGGCAGAATCTGATGAATAGGATCGATTCATACAAAATCATTCGAATGAAAACAGTAGCTGACTTGACGCGAGCTGGACGGTTCGGGAGCAGGCAAAGTGATAGACAACAAAGTGTTCGACACGAGAGGACAAAGTGGTAAAACAGCAAACTGCTAGACACGAAGAAACGATACGTACCAAGTGATCGGCACGAGCTGGACCATGTGATAGACAACCAACTGGTAGACAAAATGAAAACAAATATTTGGAAGGCTGGGTGGGTCAAGTGGCCGACACGACTTGGACCAACTGCTAGACAAGCTCAAGTATAGGAGAACAAAGTTATAGACAACCAAGCGGTCGACACGAGAGAACAAATCTGTAAACAGATCAACTGCTAGACACCCAGAAACGACATGAACCATGTGATAGACAAGCTCCCATATAAGAGGACAAAGTGATAGATAGCCAAGCCCCGACACGAGAGGACAAACATCGAGATGAATCCAGTTAAGAGTGGCTCAAGTGACAGACAAGTTATTTCAAAACTAACAAAGT
>CABFVX010001415.1:0-31581 GCA_902151425.1 Timema shepardi | reverse complement strand
ATAACAATGGCAAAAGCAAGCCTGGCGCGTGATGTAGCGGCAGTCGCGCGCGGGGAAACATTGTCTTGCTTGTGGGAGAGGGTGGACAGAGTCAAGTGATATTGGCTGGCATTGATGAGGTGGTGTCTTTTTTTATACCTGACCCACCCCAGTTATTAGTAATACAGCGCTCACAAAGATAATTGCAACGTAGCGACCTAAATAAATGCAACAAATACATTTTACAGCCGATTTCCTTAAACTTTTCAACCTTTTTTTCCCCACATTTTTCACGGTTCCCAAAAAAAGGGTCGTTACTTCGAGAGGGACGCTATTCCCGGGGTCGTAGAATCGAGAGTTGACTGTACTCTTAGCTAAATTGGCTGGTCTTCCCATGGATTGCCTTTGTTCCTATGTTTAATTATATTCAACAGACACCAGTTAAATGTTGTCCAAAGCCTTATTTATCTAAAATGTTATTGTGTAAAACACAAATACATTCAACAGCTACATAAATGTCAGTTTCAATGCATTTTGAAAGCAAACGCCATTTAGAATTCAGAATACGGAAATAACATTCGATGGTTTTCTAGCTCTAGAAAGACGTTTGTTGAAGAATTCCTGTTCAACTAGTAAATTCTCTCCTCCATAGGGTTTTAGGAGGTTAGGAAGAAGGGAAGCTTGTATAGATCTCACTTTGCTTGCTAGACCCACTTACGTGTAGTGTTACAAATTTGTACTGTGCGTTCGCAATCCCTATACGGCAGCAGATTTTTTTTTCTAAAAGTTAAAAAAAAATATATATATATATATATATATCCTGAATTTTTGGGACACAATACACAAGCATGTTTACCATCAATAGCGACAATAGAATCAGGAACATTCCAAATTCGGTAAACATCTTTAACTATTGATCTTTAAGTGTCCTTTGTTGGTGCAGGCATGTGTTCTGGTTGTAGCTCTTCCCAAAATTCAAAAACAGTTGTAATGATTTTGTTTTGGACCCCTCTAATATATTAAAGTAATTGATGAAGTGTATTTTTCTTACATAAACTGTATATAAAATACCCTTTTAATACCTCATCCATGGAAAGTCACGCGCTTTTCAGAAGTAATTTCAATATATTGCACCATAAAACTTATTTCTCTTTCAAATATCAACTCCGTAGTGTTTCCAAAAAAGTATGTGACGCTGGCTCCCTCTACCCAATGGGAAGCCAGCCTTCACAACACCTGTTGCCTGGAGATTTTCCATTAGTTAGTTTTGACACTGGTGACAAGAGGTCCAATAGGCAAGGGGTAGGTCCTATATAAGCCACTTGTGCGTATGAATCAATAGATAATATAACATTACACAGTACACGGAACATGGAATATCTATCCGTAAATATTATCATTTAATGCCATATATTCAATACCGACGGTGTAATCAGTTAAATAAAACCTATGCAGCATCAAAAGTATTTCTAATTCCATAATTATAAGTATCAAATATACTTAGACCACATAAAATCCGCGAGCAAGTGCGCAGTAAGGCATGCTCGCGTCGTCATCATCGCAAAACAATATATTTATAGATAATGCTCAATCACAGGGCAATATCTCATTATACATCCTTACCATCTTAATTGGCGCCGTATCGCGGGTCAAATATCAACTTATAACGTCAATGACACTTTAATTGGCGCCCATCACGGACGCGAAACGCCTTAGTCTAATCAATAAGTGTCGATACACCCAGTCGAAAAGTAAACGCGAGAGTCCTGAACGAGGACCGGGTAGCGAGATACTACTAATTAAAAATGCACTGTTTACTTATTTATATTACTGTACTTTTTATCAAGTATTTTCATATACGGTAATACACACTTAAATAGATTGTTAATTTAAATTAATTGAGGAATTTAAATGTTACACTTAATAACGTAAGGCATTTCAATATTACACATTGCATTGTTTATTTCCAGAAAACACGTTGAGAAAGAAGTGGAAATATATAAGGGACCAGTTTTGTGTGGAACTGGGGAAAAATCCCCCTTCTCGTTCGGGAGATGCTTTAGAGGGCAGTCCCACTTCAAAATGGACCTATTTTAAATCACTGCTCTTCCTCAAAGACAGCGTAAAACCCAGAGCATCGTGCGGAAACCTACCAAACCCACCCACTGGCCAAACCCCCTCGGCTACAATTATTAATTCTAGTCACTATGGTGAGCCCACAGCAGAGTTTGAAAACTCCCAGGGTCAAGAAGAAGAAATGAGTGATGAAGACGCAGCTAAACAGTTGAAGGAAACCGATGTATTTTTTCAACCAACGCAATCCACACTGTCAATGACTACTCCAACTAAAAAGAAAAAACGCCAGTGTGCCGAAAATTATAATCTAACATTATTGAATATTGAAAAGGATAAGATGCAATATATGCGAGACATGTCTGCGGAGAAAATAAAAACAGAGGTTGAAGATGAAGACCTCCTGTTTTTTAAGAGTTTGCTTTCACATGTAAGGAAAATCCCTGCCTCAAGGAAACTGTATTTTCGTTGTCAAGTTCAGGAGCTCGTCGAACAGTTTGCTTACAACCAAGAATCATCGAGCAGCATTCCCCCTAATTTTCATTCTTATTCCTCCTCTCCTTCCACTTATCCCACAGATTCATTTCCAAACGCTAATAATAGTCCCTTTCCAGTTCAAACAGATTTACAAACTAGTTAATTCTAATTTTTGCTGTAGATATCTATAATTAAGCTATAATAAATACTAGTACAAATTTTAAAATGATTTTTTAATCATTTATTAACTAACTACCTAAATGTTAAGTAAGAAAAAATATTTTTAATAAATTGATATGCATCTAACTTACCTTAAAGTATTAACAAGTCGTTCTTCTGGTAGGATAGGCTGCCTATGCCAGTTGCACTATGTTTTTGTCGAGCGATGTTCAACCTTTTTTAAATGTAGTTAAAGGTTTCCCAAGTGTATTCTCTTGTTTTGAAAAAAAAACCTTTTTTGTCTTGCTTCAAGACAATAAATAAGTTATTATTTTCGCCATAATCTTTCCTACCACGGTTTATCAGATGTATAAGGTTTTTTTAGTTTTTGTTTTTTCAATTTTGGATGAACACTGACAAGAAGTAAAAATTCTTCATCAGATGATGACGGCGGTAATATTATGTAACAACTGTCAGGTTTTTGGCTTTCGTCTGCGTCCTCTGTGCGCACCTACACGCGCTGGACTTCAGCGACGATTAGCGTTGGAAACCGGTAAGCAAGCAGCCTTTTTTTTCTGTACACACCTTTAGGGAGATTTACCGTACAGAAACGAGAAAATGACAACGCTGTTTATCAATAGTAACCATGTAGTTCCCTCGGAGATGATATCCAATGTAGTGCCAACCTTTGAGGATATAAGGTGTCATGTCTTCACAACGATCCCTCAGGACGTTAATTTACTTTCAGTTCAAAAATAGGAACCTCATAAATACTATATGAACAAAAATTTCAAGAAAAAGATTTTTTTTAAAGAAAATCCCTAACGCTAAACAGTTAAGGTCAGAAAAAAAACCTTTTTTAATGTATATCAACTATTTAAGTTCAATTTTTAACTTCAAAATTAACTTTAATTCAACTTTTAAGTTCATCGATTATTTTAGCCATATTAAACGACCAAAAATAAGATTTTTTTTATTTGACCCTGGAAAGGGTGTGGATAATGTTTATTCATAGCCAAAATACAGAAATATTCAAAGTACTTTTAAATCTCTGCTCATTATAATTTCGTTTTTATATGTCCCTTAAATATATCATATTTAACTTTTGTTAATAGTTAATTGATTCTTATATTACTTTACTTTTCTCTTTCGGCAGATCTCAAAAAATGAAGTAATTAGAGAAGATGATTGTCTTTTCTTGTATGTAAATTTATTTATTGGTCTTGTTATCTTCGAGTTTTAAAACTTTATGCCTGCTGAGCATTTTCTTTTCAGCGCCAATGTACGGGTAATACATTATGATGTTTGCTCTAGGAGTTTATCAGCTGCACTCTTTTATGGACTTAGTTTCATAACACAATTTTTCTTCATATCAAAAGCCTTCTTCTTTTCTTCACTTTCCACTCTGTTTATTCTTTTGCCCTTTCTCTCTCCATATTTTATTTAAGTCTCTTTTCTCTCAGCTTGTTTTCTTCTAAGTACTGATGATACCTACTTCTTGCACCTCTTCCATAGGTATATAGTGTTTTTGGGGGGGATTGGAGCTCAATAGTGTTTATTACAATAAGACTTCAAGCTATCTATGACATTCAATCGTGCAATCAAAATCCTTTATTTCAAAGCTGTCTGCTCTGTAATAATATGTCAAGATGTTGAAAAGCTTCTCTCAAGATCACCTTTACCATGTGACAGTTAAAGACAAGCTTTGACTACTGTTGTTACTTCATTGTATTTTGTGTAATTAATAAATCCTTTGCTTCAAAATGTTTCTAGTTCTCCATCGTCAATTTCTATAAGTGTTTCTGCTCTAAGCATCTTTCACTTAACGATCAGACAATCTATATGTACATAAAAAGGTAACATCCTTTCCACTTTCAGAAATTTTTCTCCTCTCCACTGATGGTAGCTTTGCAAGAGATTAGTATTCCTTAAAAATAGTAATCTTGTGCATATATAGACAGTACAATCTTAGTCCTTCAATGACCTAACAATCTCAGGATAGAATAAACACAAGTGGTCTAGGGGGAGAGCTACATCTATCCCAAGAAATGGAAGAAATGCCAACCAATGAGGTTTCAGTTCATGAGGAAAGATTAAAAACCAACCTAACCAGGGGAAAGAACACGGAAGAGGCAGTTTGACGTTGTAGCCGGGAAGGAAGGTTAAAACTTAACAAATTTTAAAAATCTTGGGCCTGAGTTGCTGCCTAAAATATATTAAAAATCATATAAATATACTTGAATTATTTTTAAAAACCCTTCCGTAGGTTTAAAAAAAGAAGCTACTTTTATGGAATTTTGTTTCAGTTTAGGGACTTTAGGGACCAAGTATGAGCCCTGAAACGGGAGCTGCTACTTCGTTATTCTATTAACTCCTCAATTGTCCTCACGAGGCCGAGTTTGAACCTGTTGCAAGGCCCACTTCTTAGCAGAACAAATTTGGAAGCACCGGGGATCGAACCTGGGACTAATCAATCTGTAACCAGGAACCCTGACTACTCAAAAAATAGAATGTAGGAAAATTAAATGTTGAAATGAAGCAAATATATGAAGGTAAAGTGTGTGGATTAAAAGGCAGGGGGTGGGGGTGTAGGCCATGTAAGACGTGGCTTAATGTTGTCGACGAATGTGTGACAAAGAGAAACATTAAGGGTTTTAACAATAATAGAACATATGTGACTGTGTATGAATGTTGTTGATGCGAAGGGGGTATTCAAGGACAGGGAAGTGTGGAGAAAGTTAGTGAGGATGTATTATGAATTAAGTACCACGGAGTTTTTTTAAGCTATATATATGCACGGTTTCTTGCCTACCCCGATAGGGAACGGCGTGATTAAGTATGTATGTAAAAATAAATATAAATGGAATGACAAAATCACGCAAACCTTCTTATACAGTGTATTTATTATAATTTGGACCAAAAGTTTCAGAACTATGATTTCAGTTAACTACTCTTTAAGTAACTTCCTCAGAAACATCCCCTCCCCCTTCCACCATTATTTTGCACCTTTATATAAAAATTCTAAACAAAATTGTTCAAATATTTTTAGTAAATTTAAAAAATCAGTTGTATTTAATTTGTAATAATAAAAATGTGATTATTTACCATGAAAAACCATTCCCAAATATCCATTTTGAACTAAAATTTCAAGGTCATTTTTTAGATAAATCAAATTTACTAAATTTACTCGTCAGTAAAATAAACCTTAACACATTTTGCCCAAAAAACAAGTATATAGTGTTATTGGGAGGTCAAATACAGATATCCATTTTAGACAAAGTCGTTAGAGCCATTTAAAAAATGGTATTCAAGAATATCATTCATCAGTAAACTACCCTTAGTTTATGGTAGAGAGTCAACATTTAAAAAAGTCCCGAGGAATAGTCATACTGTCGGTCTCCACGTGCGAACAGTCGGCGCGACACCACTGCCATTGTTCTCTCCCCAACGTTTAATCACGCCGGTGTTGCCGTATTTCCTTTCTCTTGGGTTATTAGAGTACAGCGTTAAAGTGTCGACGACATCCTCCCAATTTTACCAAAATTAAACGCAGAACATCGGGGTTACCTTCGAGTGGGACCTCCTGTACTTACTTAGGCCTACTCTATGGCATTCGGAGCACTAAAGTTAATAGGGCCAGACTTAAAATTATTTAAATTAACTTATTGATAAGAGATTGAAGCATCATTTATGAACATAACGGGTCTACAAGGGATCGCATTCGTTTGTTTCTTTGCTACTTTTTTTTAGCACCGCGTCTTACTAATCGTTTGGCTTATACGCCTATGTATTAACTATGCTAATGTGTTAGGGGTGAGACAGATTGAGTTTAGAGGACGTGCACCCGCATTTGCGTAGATGAAAGTGTAGACCTGTTTAGGGAAAACCTTCCAGTACACCCAAACGGGATCGAACACCGATCTCCCTGTCATCAACAGCCTATTGCGAGAGTAGCGCGCTGGACCGTGCGGCCCCCGAAGCGCGTTGACATTTGGGATATATAAACCTCTATTACATTAGTTACATTTAATCAGTTGACATTATTTTACAGAAATAACAATTTTAATGTTCGGTTTTGGAAAATTTTCCGTCTCGCATCTCTAATTGTACTGTCTATCGATAAGTAAATGGCGATGCAAATTACAAACGTGGTTTAATCGATTGATTGATGGTAGATTTTCTATACCCATGAGGACTGTAAATAAATACTTTCATTCCTAATTTGATTATTCCAAAATATTTCTAAGACATTTGAACTACGTAATAACGAATTAAGGTTGTCACTTCACTATCAACATCAACCTCACTGTTGTTAGATCTACATTGCTGAGTATAAGGTCGAATATAGGTGAGCCTATCTCAATTCATGCAAACTGTATCACCATTTGCTCTGTTTCTTATGAAGCCACTTGCTCAACATCAAGGGCGGTTACTCACTTCGTATCTGTCAACTACAACAGATGTGTAAATAGAATCATGCTGACAAGAGGCCTTGACACAGATAAATTAAACACTTCTATATTTTGGGATGAGGACAAAGAATACTGCGTCAATGGTTTTATTAGTTTTAAACAATAATAACAAGCAGATCACAAGAACAAAGTTGTGCACAGTCGCGGACCAGTTATGTTAATATTTTTAAGAACCAGCAGTGGACCCAGATATTTCCTTTGGGGTGGGCATAAACTATGTTGAAACTTGTACCTTTTTCCAAATATAAATTTTAGAAAAACGTTATTTACGTCGGTAAACCTTTTAAATATAAGGTATCATAGTCTTAAAATTTAATTGTCTTTTTCCCGCAATTTGTTGTGTGGATTAACTATACAAGGTTACACACCAGCTATAGCTACACACCTCTCTGCTATAACCTGCTGTGTGGAGTAGCTAGACAAGGTTCCACACTAGCTATAGCTGCACATCTCTCTCTACTCTAACCTGCTGTGTGAAGTAGCTAGACAAGGTTACACACCAGCTATAGCTGCTCACCTCTCTGCTATAACCTGCTGTGTGGAGTAACTAGACAAGGTTACACACCAGCTATAGCTGCACAACTCTCTATGCTATAACCTGCTGTGGGGAGTAGCTAGACAAGGTTCCACACTAGCTATAGCTACACATCTCTCTTTGCTGTAACCTGCTGTGTGAAGTAGCTAGACAAGGTTACACACCTCTCTATGCTATAACCTGCAGTGTGGAGTAGCTAGACAAGGTTCCACACTAGCTATAGCTACACATCTCTCTTTGCTGTAACCTGCTGTGTGAAGTAGCTAGACAAGGTTACACATCTCTCTCTGCTGTAACCTGCTGTGTGAAGTAGCTAGACAAGGTTACACATCTCTCTCTGCTGTAACCAGCAGTGGGGAGTAGCTAGACAAGGTTCCACACTAGCTATAGCTGCACACCTCTCTGCTATAACCTGCTGTGGGGAGTAGCTAGACAAGGTTACACACCTCTCTCTGCTCTAACCTGCTGTGTAGAGTAGCTATACAAGGTTACACACCTCTCTCTGCTCTAACCTGCTGTGTAGAGTAGCTAGACAAGGTTACACACCAGCTATAGCTACACACCTCTCTGCTATAACCTGCTGTGTGAAGTAGCTAGACAAGGTTACACACCTCTCTCTGCTGTAACCTGCAGTGTAGAGTAGCTAGACAAGGTTACACACCAGCTATAGCTACACACTTCTCTGCTATAACCTGCTGAGGGGAGTAGGTAGACAAGGTTACAAACCAGCTTATAGCTACACACCTCTCTGCTATAACCTGCTGTGTGAAGTAGCTAGACAAGGTTACACACCTCTCTCTGCTGTAACCTGCAGTGTGAATTAGCTAGACAAGGTTACACACCTCTCTCTGCTGTAACCTGCAGTGTAGAGTAGCTAGACAATGTTACACACCAGCTATAGCTACACACCTCTCTATGCTATAACCTGCTGTGGGGAGTAGCTAGACAAGGTTACACACCTCTCTCTGCTCTAACCTGCTGTGGGGAGTAGCTAGACAAGGTTACACACCAGCTATAGCTACACACCTCTCTGCTCTAACCTGCTGTGGGGAGTAGCTAGACAAGGTTACACACCAGCTATAGCTACACACCTCTCTGCTGTAACCTGCTGTGTGAAGTAGCTAGACAAGGTTACACACCTCTCTCTGCTCTAACCTGCTGTGTAGAGTAGCTAGACAAGGTTACACACCAGCTATAGCTACACACCTCTCTGCTATAACCTGCTGTGTGGAGTAACTAGACAAGGTTCCACACCAGCTATAGCTACACATCTCTCTATAATCTAACCTGCTGTGGGAAGTAGCTAGACAAGGTTACACATCTCTCTCTGCTGTAACCTGCTGTGTGGAGTAGCTAGACAAGGTTCCACACTAGCTATAGCTACACACCTCTCTATGCTCTAACCAGCAGTAGGGAGTAGCTAGACAAGGTTACACACCAGCTATAGCTACACACCTCTCTATGCTCTAACCTGCAGTACGGAGTAGCTAGACAAGGTTCCACACTAGCTATAGCTACACACCTCTCTATGCTATAACCTGCTGTGTGAAGTAGCTAGACAAGGTTCCACACTAGCTATAGCTACACACCTCTCTATGCTATAACCTGCTGTGTGGAGTAGCTAGACAAGGTTCCACACTAGCTATATAGCTACACTCCTCTCTCTGCTGTAAACGGCTGTGTGGAGTAGCTAGACAAGGTTACACACCAGCTATAGCTAGACACCTCTCTCTGCTGTAACCGGCTGTGGGGAGTAGCTAGACAAGGTTCCACACTAGCTATAGCTACACTCCTCTATTTGCTGTAACCTGCTGTGTGGAGTAGCTAGACAAGGTTACACACTAGCTATAGCTACACTCCTCTCTCTGCTCTAACCTGCTGTGGGGAGTAGCTAGACAAGGTTACACACTAGCTATAGCTGCACATTTCTCTCTGCTCTAACCTGCTGTGTGAAGTAGCTAGACAAGGTTACACACCTCTCTATGCTATAACCTGCTGTGTGAAGTAGCTAGACAAGGTTACACACCTCTCTATTCTATAACCTGCAGTGTGTAGTAGCTAGTCAATGTTCCACACTTGCTATAGCTGCACATCTCTCTCTGCTCTAACCTGCTGTGTGTAGTAGCTAGACAAGGTTGCACACCTCTCTTTGCTGTAACCTGCAGTGTGAAGTAGCTAGACAAGGTTACACACCTCTCTATGCTATAACCTGCAGTGTGGAGTAGCTAGACCAGGTTCCACACTAGCTATAGCTGCACATCTCTCTCTGCTCTAACCTGCTGAGTGAAGTATCTAGACAAGGTTACACACCAGCTATAGCTACACACCTCTCTATGCTATAACCTGCTGTGTGGAGTAACTAGACAAGGTTCCACACTAGCTATAGCTGCACATCTCTCTCTGCTCTAACCTGCTGTGTGGAGTAGCTAGACAAGGTTACACACCAGCTATAGCTACACACCTCTCTGCTATAACCTGCTGTGTGGAGTAACTAGACAAGGTTCCACACTAGCTATAGCTGCACATCTCTCTCTGCTCTAACCTGCTGAGTGAAGTATCTAGACAAGGTTACACACCTCTCTATGCTATAACCTGCTGTGTGGAGTAGCTAGACAAGGTTCCACACTAGCTATAGCTACACTCCTCTCTCTGCTGTAACCTGCTGTGTGGAGTAGCTAGACAAGGTTCCACACTAGCTATAGGTACACTCCTCTCTCTGCTGTAACCTGTTGTGTGGAGTAGCTAGACAAGGTTCCACACTAGCTATAGCTACACACCTCTCTATGCTATAACCTGCTGCGTGGAGTAGCTAGACAAGGTTCCACACTAGCTATAGCTACACATCTCTCTCTGCTGTAACCTGCTGTGTGGAGTAGCTAGACAAGGTTCCACACTAGCTATATAGCTACACTCCTCTCTCTGCTGTAACCTGCAGTGTGGAGTAACTAGACAAGGTTACACACCAGCTATAGCTACACACCTCTCTATGCTATAACCTGCTGCGTGGAGTAGCTAGACAAGGTTCCACACTAGCTATAGCTACACACCTCTCTATGCTATAACCTGCTGTGTGGAGTAGCTAGACAAGGTTACACACCAGCTATAGCTACACATCTCTCTGCTGTAACCTGCTGTGTGGAGTAGCTAGACAAGGTTCCACACTAGCTATATAGCTACACTCCTCTCTCTGCTGTAAACGGCTGTATGGAGTAGCTAGACAAGGTTACACACCAGCTATAGCTACACACCTCTCTCTGCTGTAACCTGCTGTGTGGAGTAGCTAGACAAGGTTCCACACTAGCTATAGCTGCACTCCTCTCTGCTATAACCTGCTGTGGGGAGTAGCTAGACAAGGTTACACACCAGCTATAGCTGCACACCTCTCTGCTATAACCTGCTGTGTGGAGTAGCTAGACAAGGTTCCACACTAGCTATAGCTACACACCTCTCTGCTATAACCTGCTGTGGGGAGTAGCTAGACAAGGTTACACACCAGCTATAGCTACACACCTCTCTCTGCTATAACCTGCAGTGTGGAGTAGCTAGACAAGGTTCCACACTAGTGATCTATAGCTATATATCTATGGGTATCTATTAGCACTTAAGCTTTTCTTTCTCACTTTCACATTCATTAATATAATTTACAGCTGTGTCAGTTGTATACTACTCTGGGATTTGATACCTCTAATTGGAGGCGGCATCTGTACGTTAAGAAAAATACGTATATTTTAAATTGGTTTGTTGTATTTTTCCCGTCCATGTGTCTGTCAAACCAATAATAGAAATAGTGATAGGACGCTCAGTGGAGGGAGATGATCTAGTCCAGCACGTGGCCTGTTTATTATCTCAGCTAAAGAGGTAGTCAGACGGCTGGTGGATGCCACACAGAACACCCAGCCCCGATTATACAGCCCTAAACGGTTTCAAATACGACCAGTGATAATAAACTAACTCAAGTAGGGAAGACGTCCCAGAGTGCAGCTTTCTAGAAACATATCAAGGTTCGCCTCATACAAATTGTATCGTGACAGCCACGATGGCGCTAGACGATTGTATATTACAAACAGGTTAAGTTAAGCCAAAGCATCAATTAAAGAATGAATTTTACGCTTCGACTTTCCTTTTCTATGATACCGGTAGTGATCAACAATACCTTCTCCAAATAATTTTTAAATATACTATTAAACATTTCAAAATTTTCATTGCACTAATGTAATGACCATGCTTGGTTTTACTATCACGTCTTTCTACCCGTTTGGTTTATACGCCATGTACTAATTACGCTGGTGGTTTTAGGGATGAGGAAGGTTATATTTATAGAAAATGTATCCATATTTGCGTGAAAGGAGAGTGGAAATTTTTTTAGAAAAAAAGTCGGTACATTCGACAAAAACTCGTACCTCTTCGTTATCAGCAGTCTTGTCTACTGCAAGAGTAACGCCTAAGACCATGTGGCCACTGAATCAGCCCTGACGACCCAAGGAGTCGTTAAGTTACATGTAGTTTATATTTATTATTTTCATATTATTGTTTATTGAATTAATTAAACAACAAAAACAATATTATTTCAATTACCTACTTTATAATCATACAAAATGTAAAGCACCATTTTTTAAGAAAAGTGTGACTTTGTTAAAATGCATCGACAAAATACTATTTGAGTGGCTACTATAAATTTGTTTCATTCGTGAAGAGTTTTTTTTTAGTTTCTATTTTGTTATCTATAATTAGTGTTAACAATTAAATTAAATCAATTTTAGTTAAATTTTACATTTTCTCACAAATATTATCAAATGCGTGTAAAAGAATTGGTGACAAAAACATAGTTTTTTAGTGACAACAATGATGCTTCTTCATTTAACAGTTGAGATTTTCGAGTTTGAGTGCTACCCACATCTTTCTGAGGATCTTGATTCAGAAAATTGAGTTGGGTCCAAAATTCCGAGTACAGGAGGGTTCCAAAACGTTGTTTCAACACTGTTGCTAATGTCAGTATTGTAGTCGTTATTCGCGACTATGTGTTTGGGAGCCACTGGTTTACGGTAATGTAACCTTCAACGTAGAGGAACTGTACACCGTTTTGCTATTTATTTAAAAAATAAAAATATGGTTTTAAAAGGGTTTAAATTTTCTAAATTCGAAGGAAAAAACCCCTACCATGTTAATGCCGGTGAACACGTGGCCCATGTGGCCATGTGAGTTGATTGTGTCCCAGTTCCTCTGTGCGTGTTCGTGAGCCACGAGACAGAACACTGCTATTTTCAGCTGTGACAGCCAAGGAGCATGACGTCACAGTCAGGAATGGTTCAGATGAAGCAAGGTGTGAGCAGCCTCACCCTTCCCTCGGTGTCTGTTAGTTTAATTCATCACCACCAGAATGAGCCATATAAAGCTTGTCAATGGTGAACTGCAATACATAGGTCGAAGCGGAATATAGCTTTTAAAAATTCATATTTAGAGGTATATTAGTTTTCAAGTGTATTTAATAAACACTTCCCCTACCTTTTTCGAAGTTTTTAACATAGACAATGGTATAAAACACGTATCGGCAGGCACGCGGGCTAAATTTTTAGTCTCCTATCGTCTAAATTGTCGGTGACGAAGAGGTTAGGGTCCAGATCCCAGCTGAATAGGCTGAGGGTAGTCTTTATTTTAAAATATTTTCCACTTTTCTACAGCGCATTTTTTTAAATCTTATCCATTACTATTTCAGCCTATGGCCTGGGTCAGTTTTTTATGCAAGCCATATATTTTCCCCTACCGGCTTGCTAGGCTTGTCGTAACTTCATATACACTCCATCCACGGTAGGAATTACTCTCCGAAAAGTCTTTTTTTCCTACCAATATCCTACTATATAATAGATTTCTGGTAAGGAAAAAGGCCTTTCAGAGAACAATTCCTACTGTGAACGGACTTTACCTTGTGTCCACAACTTTCTTCAAATGCGTATTCAAGATACTAATGTGTGATATTTTAACTTTATTGTATAATAAAACTTTGTAGTAGTTTTCTTAAAAGTCCACTTTAAAAAACAAATTGTTAACCGAGACTAGGGCAGACTTGTTTCCTGTCTGTGGACTAAGGCCTATTTCCACGAGCGATTTTAGCGGCGCTACTAACGCCTGTAACCTGTTTTAAGAATTCAGCAATAAAATAGAGTTAGGGGGCGAAGTATTTGCAATGGTTTTATTAAATAAGACAATTAATTTAAAATAAATGGCGTCATTGGTACTGGGTTCACCCTCTACTTTCAACACGACTATAAACAGGACATTTATATGCATTTAATTTAAATAATTTAAATAAGTTTAAAAAGGACAACTGAACCCAGGACCTTTAGCTTAGCGCGCCAATACTCTACCATTGAGCGACCTATCCAAGATACATCCCGTGCTAAGGAATCATTCTTCACTCATAGAATAAGGCACTGTGATGGAGGTGTGTTAATCGTCGGCTACATATGTGCGATCAATGGTGTCACGAGCTAACTCAGACACCACAGACATCTGCGACCCGGGGTGCGGGTTTGATTCCCGTGCACAGGTGTCATTTTGCAACTAATTTAAATTAATTTAAATGTGGTTACCTCCATACGGACGGTCCCGTAATTACAATTACAATTATATGTGACGAAAACACATTTTTCAAGTATTTTCTCAAGTCAGTATAGTCTTTAGGTGAAAGAGTACATAATATAATAATAATATTGAATCCCAAACTGCATTTCTTTCTCAACAAATAAACAACCCTACATCTTTTTGCTGGGGGTTCCGGGGTTCAATCCTCGGTCCCGGCACAGATTTATCTGATCGCCAAACCCTTCCTTCACCTCTGACAAGACGTGTATTAATCACAAATTGTGAATGTGTAGAATGCCAGATCCCCACCGTGGTTCGGATCCCACGCTAAACTGTAGGTCCTCCATTTCATCTCACAATCACCCTACCATTGTGCACATTAGCGTAAGTGCGTTTAACCCGAACGGGTAATAAGACGCGGTGCTAATAATAACAATAATCCCACATCTTAACTCTCGAAAGATTGTTGGCATGACATTGTCTAGTTAAGATACGAGTAGGCTATAATTCTGAAATGGCTGGGCTCTCGAGAGTCGCGCGTATTTCTACCACCCGTGAAAACAACCATGAAAAACATTGTTTAGGAATCATAAATGTTAACCTGTGTGTGTTTGAGAAAGGAAAGGGACTACCTAAAATAACTAGAACAGTAAAAAATGTGTAATCGGCAAGCAGGTAGGCAGAAGGACTCCTCCAGATAACCAAATAAAATATAAAAGAAATTGGATACATGGATGGGTAAGGGGGTGTGAGTGTCTATCTTCTAGGGTCCAAGAGATATTTTTAATCAAGTAGGAATTTTCCTTTTTTGTGTAAATCAGGAATAGTTAGATTATTATTATTATTAGCACCGCGTCTTACTACCCGTTCGGGTTATCCGCACTTACGCTAATGTGTAATGGTAGGGTGATTGTGAGATGAAATGGAGGACCTACAGTTTAACGTGGAATCCGAACCACGGTGGAGGCCTGGCATTCCTCACATTCACAAGATGGCTTGTCAGAGGTGAAGGAAGGGTTTGGTAATCAGATAAATCTGTGCCGGGACCGAGGATTGAACCCCGGCCGCCAGCACAGAAGTCTGACACCTTACCTCTAGACCGCCAGGTCACCCAAATATATCATACACAAACAAATATATAACTTTAATTTTACTATTTGTTTAAAGTAGGTTATACATACACATATTAGCTTAATGTGATACAGTGGATTCCGGTTGATTGGAACACATCGAGTTAGGTCACTCTGGCCCAACTAAGCGGCTGCCCCAATTAAACGAAATTTTAATGATTCAAACATTTATTTAAAAACACTAACTAAAGCGAAAAGCAAACAAAATTTACATATGTAGGATGACTACACAGTACATACTTGTAAGTATTAAGTAAGAGTTACACATTACTTAAAGAGTTCTTTCTTTAAGTGTACTGACGTGTTTTCTTTATGGAATGCACCTGTACAAAGTCGGCGCAGGTATATAGTGATGATAGAGGGCTGCCTGCATTGCCTTCCTGCATGAAGTAGCATCTCAATTCTCAACAAATCATAGCGAATGTTTCCAAAGACTACATAATACTTTAGACAATATACTTACTTTAGGCAGGTGGCCCATTCGTACAATCATTTCATTTGTACAATTGGCAGCAAAAAGCCAACTACTGAGTCAATGGGGGTTCCGTTATCTGATAGCTCGTACATTTGTAGCTGACGTTTTCCACACATCAATCACAGACTCTGCCGTAAAATATGAGTGGAGAATAACCCTGGGCACGGGACGATTCCTGGATAGCCCAGTGGTTAGAGAATTGGCTCACTAAGCCAAGGGTGCCGGGTTAGATTCCCGTGTCCAGGTGTCATTTTTCAATTTACAAGAATATATAGTAATTTAGCCTGAAAGTCAGTATAGGCATAAAGTCGTTTGATTCCATAGCTGGTTTTAATTCCTCTCCTTAACCCTTGGATGCCAGAGGGCCGGTTGCCAGACTACATGTTTCGACGTATGAACGCCATCATCAGGTCTCTAAATTAGGGTTGGATGTTGTCCCTGTCATTATAATTCTCCTTACTAAATCACTATGAATATAACTAATAAAGTCGTTTGGCCTAAAGGTCAGTTGGTCTAGTCATTTGGCATGGCCTACTGACGGATACCGTGTGTTCATCACTATATAATCAATTTTATCCAAACTATTAGTAGAACTCTGACTAATTTGTTTCTTCATGAATCATATCATTATTCAATGAACTATTTTGTTTGTGGCGGCGGTTTATTTTAAGAGCTCGGCTCAAGCGGGAGGAAACCACATGGCGTAATGTGGATTGTAGATGACTAATAACGGTGATATGACGGGCCGATGGAAGGAATCATATTCATATGTCGAGATTTTTGTTTAGAATCTCATTGAAGTATGTATTCATCTAACAAAATAAAGTTAAAAATCCCCTGCATGCGTGTTAAGGAGCGACTACACGTAGCCGCACCGGCGCGGAAGAATCTTCAGAGAGCGTTGCTCGGTGCGGACCGTGTAGCCACCTACCACCGGAAATAAATGATCGGGAGCTTCCGAACGACATTTCTTTCACAGCCGTGTCACGTGTGACGCTGTAGTCATTGTTTCCAACACCACGTACAAAATAAACAATATCATATGGAACAACAAACATTCTTCTTCTTAATTATTAGCTAACTTAAAAACTTTATTCTTTGTAACTAATAGCTAACTTAATTTTATGAAAAATAGGTGAAAACTAATGCAAGTAAAAATAAAAACAAACTTATTTTGTAATATAACTCAATTTATAAAGAATATAAAAATTGGTTTTCTGTTTTTAGTTACAATAATCTTATGCTTGTTTTAATAAAGTGCGGTGCGGTGCGTGTAGCCATTCGCTAGAAAATGTGGTGCGGTTCCGTGTAGCTATAGCTTTAGTTGCCTAAATCAAGAATGTAAACTAGCGGTCCGCAAACCACACTTCTTATAATAAGCCATAGTACAATGTGACCTATTTTTCTTTTTATAAATGTCGAGAAAATACAACATTTTGTAAAGCAATAATTAGGGATTTGGAATACTTTGGAGAGTTCTGGCATGTGAAGTAGGTGCATCAAATCTGCACCATCTTGGACATGGATCAATTCCCCCTCCCCCCCAAAAACCCAACAGAATTAGCACCAAATATCTGCCATGTTTGTCAGCATTACGCATGTTAACAGTTGGTTTCTTAAATAAAATTAAACCAAACACCCGAGACACATCGGCTATCACACAAAAATTTGCCAGCTTATAAAAATGACTGATGGAATAAGGTTTAAATCCTGGCGCTAGGCGTGCATTTTTGTAAATCAAAAGTTCCAAATTTTTGGCAGAAAATATAGTTAGTCTTATTGTTTTACATAGGTGCCTACTAAGTTGCAACTCTTTTTTTGGGGCGGGGTTGTAGGGAACGCGAGAAAAGGCCAATGTTTTTTGTAGAAAAAAATTGTTTTTGGACCAAATAAATAAAACATTGCTTCAGTAGAACCAGAGAGTTTATTTAACTTTCTTCACGTGGTGGTATAAAGAGTTTTTGGATATCTGTCATGAGCTTAGCGACATCAGATGACATGCTTTTTAATTAAAAGAAAAAAAATTCATTAAATTCCAAGACACCCTTGACAAATATTAAATTAGTGTTGAGGTCACCATGTGACAAAAAATTAAACTCTGTTGGTATTAAAGCAGTGTTTGATTTATTTTGATAAAAAAAGTTTTAATACAAAAATTGCAAAACCACTTACCTTATCTCGCGTTCCCTACATCTCCACCTTTAAGATAATGACAATATAGATGTTTTTTTAAAATTAATTTGGCCCTCACAGTATTTTTAATGTTCAATGTGGCCCTTGTGATCAAATGAGTGTGACAAAGTGGCATGGTGTTTTATTAATTTAAACTCAATACAGTGGGAATAGAGATTGCAATAATATGCCTCAGTGTTTTAGTTACGCGCAAACTAGAACGAACGAGCATATAGGACCTGAGGTATCATTTCCACTAACGATTCTTGCACTGCTGCTTGACGCTACATTGTTTCTTCGAGCGGACGCGACTGAATCAGCAGCGCGGCCTGCGTAGGAGTGGTAGTAACTGACAACTAGCAGAAGCTACCAGGTCCCCCTCCTCTCATGTATCCAGGTGGCCGAACCCTGATATGTTGAGTAGCCACTTTTGGTTTGGAAGTCAAAAACTTTCACAACAAACAATTTGTTTTTAATTATATTTTAACAGTTTTTACATTATTGAAACACAAACCACTTGGATGTTTCTTTTTTTGCAGAAGCGGTGCTTATGGTTCGCGGTCTTAAAATACTTTTAAAATTTTTTTATTATGCAACTAAAATTTTGTATGGATCTTTCTCTCTAAGTCATAAAAAACATTTATTTATTTAATAATTTATGATGGCCAATCATAAGAAAATACGGTGAAATACTTTTTAATTTTATTATTTAATGCCTATTCTTAGAGGTCTTAAACTATAAAAACATATTTTTATATAAAAATGATAATGAAATTTGGTCATTTCCTTGTACATTTGTTTTAATTCGTTGAACAATGTCTGCAAGTGTCATTGCTTAAAAATGAAATTTTTCATGACTTGAGAAACTGAGAAAATACAGTAGGGTCATTTTTCCATTTTAATTCAACAAATGCAGTGCGCTTCACCATTTTTGATTTTGACGAAAATTTACATTTCTCTTACCTCCTAGACCTCTAAAATATGTTTTTATTTTTTTAATAATATACTCCTTGATATATATAGCAGTGGTTCTCAATAGGCGGCCCGCGAAGGATGTCAGTCTGGCTCACGGTAAATAATTAAAGTGAAATTTTTTTTTATATATATACTAGTTATCCAAATTGTAAGAAACTTGCCATTCTAATTTTAACTACCTACAAATGTGAATCGAACTTCTCTGACATGAACAATAAAGCATTTGTTACAGAAACAAATTAACACATGTTCATGTTGAAAACGCCCAGATTATCAACTACATCCTATACTCCAGGTTTTAAACAAATTGTTGAAGGAAATCGCCCTCATTTTTTTCATTAGTTTCTTGATAGCTAAAGGAAAGTTTGTTTAATAATTTATAAATCCTAAAATAAAAACAGGGTTCATAATATTATGAAGTACTTAGTTTTTATTTTGAATACATTGTGTACATTTTTCAAATTAAGTTTTCACACCCTCTTGCCTGGTCCATGATAAAAATATAACTGCGACCCACGCTGAGAAGTTATTGAGAACCACGGATATATAAACTATTAGTTTAATGGCCGACGACAAAAGGTTGTATTTCAAAGTTTTTTCTTATGAGCTATAACCTATTAAAACTACATAGCTCAACCTTAGATCTTTGGAAAGCTTAAAAAAATGTTTTAAATAAATATGTGTGTGTGTGTGTGTGTGTGTGTGAGAGAGAGAGAGAGAGAGAGAGAGGTAGAGAGAGAACAAATTTTAAATTTGAAGCCAAAGCATTTTTAGGTCTAAGTTTACCGCACAAAACTCATTTTTGACCACTTTAGTAAATTTAAAACTCCATGAAGCACTTGGAATAACAAGTCCACTTTTTTTTCTCCTATATACATGTTTATGAATACTTATTGTATGAAAAAAAAAATCTTGTTACTACGACCCCTTCATAAGATATGACCACCAAAAGTGGTCAAATTATCTTGAAAATTCAGTTTTCAAGGCTAAATAATAATAATTAGCACCGCGTCTTACTACCCGTTCGGGTTATACGCTTTTAAGTACTAATTACTCTAATGGAATAGGAATTGGGAAGGTTGAATTAGAGGAAGTGAACCCGCATTTGCGTGGAGAAAGAGTGGAAAACCAATTAGGAAAAACCACCCTCAGTTCACCCGACCGAGATTCGAACCTCGATCTCCCCGTCCTCAGCGGTTGAGCTCAACACGACAAGCGCGTTAGCCAACTACGCCACCGAGGCGGGTTTCAAGGCTAAAAAAGTGCACGTGTTGGGAGAGGTAATTTTTTTTAATCATGTGATCTAAAGTACATTTTAACAGCTTTCGAACAACAACAAAAAATATTTGTTATTCTAAAGCATTTTGGTGAAGAGTTTTAGTTTTGTGATCAGTTAAATTCAGAGTAGTCACAAAATTAAAATTATGATCATTGGGCGCTATGGGGATTTCAGTGTCACCATTAAGTTTGTCTCCAACACCTTTATTGTCTTAGATCTTTTCATAAACATTTATGCGAGAAGCAAAGGTGATAAGTTATGTGTGTACTGAAGTTTAGCTTTGCGGACGTCCTGCTTACCTCTATTTCTAAGTAGTCTATATTTCTCTAATAATTCAGATGTCAAGGTTTTTTTTACTAGCTTGTTTAACCTGCATACAGACAGCATCCCTGTGGGACATCAGTACTCGTATAGTCAGTCAACTAAGGGTCCAGTGACCCGTTTTGTTTCAATAGAAGATTGTCAAACAGTTCAAGTATCATTATTTCACTCTACAATTCAATTGTTTATCAACATCATCATGAGATAGTATATGTTGCCAAGAAATGGACGAGGTATCATTAATATTAGAGAAATTTCACCCACATTTATGAAGTTTCTAGCTTTAATCAGCTTAGGTTAAAATTTAGGAATGGTGGGTGGTATTAAGGAGAGAGCCCACTAGAAACGGCAGGGGTTGTTTTAAGAAGTTGCCAGCATTTACCTGGAGAGAGCCATGACAAGCCAACTGTAGATCCCACCTTTACCAAGTTCAGTGGAATGAACCCCAACCAATGTTGCTCCGATAGATGTTCTCGTTGAAAAGTTTGTAACGGTAATCTTTTTATTCAAGGGTAAAGTGATGTTTTCCTAAATTACACGAGAAGGGAGCATATTATATTCTGATCAGACCGATGTGTTGCGTGAAAATAGAGGGGCTACCAGACTACAGTCAGTTATTCTCGGAATATAAGCCCACGCACATCCAGTCCTCACAGCTCACTGTTACAAACCAGCAAAGTGTATCATTCATTACATGTTGTGTGGACTTAGCATTCTGTGACTGGCACTGTTGCATTTTCGCAACAGTTGTAATTTTTACTTTCTCTCCAGCTTATACCTCTGAGAGAAAGTATTGTTATAAAAAAATTCGAACTCTTGATTTTGATAAATGTCTACGTTCCATGACCCTCTCAAACCAGAAAAGTATTTTTCGCGATGCCATTTGTATCTCGGGATAGAGCCGAAACTATTTTATACATTGGGCTATACCTTGGTATCTAGGGTTTTCCTTAGGTCTCCCTGAGGGTTTTTTGGAATTATATGTAACCACCCTAAATTTAAGGATGACTTATTTTACTTAAGGGTATAAATTAAGAAAAAAAAGATCTTCTCGAAATTCGCCCTAACGATTGTGATTAAATGTTATATCTAGACATAGTTTTACTATTTTATTATAAACAAGATAACAAATCTCATTTGGTCATGAAAATTACTTTAAATGTACTTTACACGAAGGAAACTTTAAAATTTGCACAATTTTTCAATAACTATTTAGGATACCAAATAAAGTTGTAGTACTATTCAAGATACAAATATTTTATTTGAAATATAGTTTTATAGAACCAATCATTTCTGAGCTATAAACAAATATATTTAATTTTTAATTTGCGTCTATGAAAATAAATTTGGTTCTTATGCTCTTTGGTGGACAGAGATGTTTATTTTTCTCAATTTTTCTGTAACAGTTTTTCTAGTTATTAAAAACATAGATATAGAACGTAAGTAACGGTGTATATTATTTCATTCGTGATCTTTGGTGCAATGTTTCTACAACAATGTAGAGATCTATTATTTCGTTTCACAAATTTTTCGAGTTTTTATTAAAATGTATATTTTAAGATAAAAGTGGGAGAAAGCCTGTGCGGTGCACCGTATTATTTATTTTGAAAGATAAAGGTAGTTAGGTCAGATCTCCTCCAAGCATTCCTCAATTAGTTCCTGCTGCGTGGTATGATGTTATCAAACTTTTTTTTATGTTTATTTTCTGATATACGAGATTTTTAACTGGTACCATGCAGGAATGTAGTGAATATGCAACGGCGCCAGTCATGATGTAGTACGTCTGGCACATTGCCGCCGTATGTTTACATTGCATAGTTCTTACAAGTTATATCACGTGTTTAAAATATATATCACGTTGCTTTAGTTTTATGTACTTGTTATTCACGTGCGGTCGCTATTAAACATAAAAATACGAATTGAAGGAAGAAACTCAAGGAAGAAAAGTCTTTTTTCAACAAAAAATTTAAGTAAAACTGCAGCAAAACTATTGATCAAAAACGTGATTAATATTTTGTAATAAAATAAAATAGTGATAATGCAGAACTAATAAGAAATCAGTAATATTGTAATACAGTACAAAATAAGATATTACCTTACAATATTATTATTTTTTCTAATAATAAGCTATATTTTGTAACAATTTAACATTATTGTAACATTCTTTTTTTTAATTTACAAATATACAATATTATTCAAATATTTATTTACTAATATTGCTTCAATAATATTATTACGTAATGAATTGAGTGTTTTTTATTATTAACTAAAGCATTATAGGTTTTAAAAAAATGCAATGGCACCAGTCCTCAAAAGTTAACTAATGACTAGAACAAGCTAAGGGCTATTAGCTTCATCAAAATCACTCACACTATGCCAATATTGTAATAAGTCAAGGTTGATGGACTTGTAGCCCAACCAGAATTTGAACCATGGTTCACTACTTTGGTACATAGTTTTTGCTAAGCCTTAAACACCCGTACTAGAAACCACTAGCACACTTCCTGACCAAATATTCTGGAGAACAATGATTAGACACACAGAGGAGACATCAAGCCCAAAACGCTAGCAGCATCAACTATCTAACCCAGCCATAAAGATATATCCTAAAGTTAACAATAAAGCCTTGTTCACACAATGACGGTACTGTCACGACAGTAGAAGTCATGATAAAGAGGGAGTTTTACTACCTCGGCAGTCTCTGTTCACACGTTGGATTTAAATCAATGTGATAGTGTTACAGTGAATACCTCAGCCACCGTGAAATGGTGGAACCTGTTCAGGCAATTGCTAGAGTAGATGAAGAATTGGTGACAATAAGACGTATAGAAAACAAAAGAAAGTGGATAAGAGAATGGGTGGCAAAAAGAAACAACCCAGGTGCATCAAATACACTGCTGAAAGATCCTCGATCTAATAAATCAATTAACTTAAACTCAAACAACACATTGTAATGATACTGTTTTGGACCCCCTAATATATTCAAAAAGTCATGGATGAAGTGTATTTTTCTTAAAAGTAATGTATGTAAAATTTCCTTTTAATACTTCAACCATGGAAAATCACGCGCTTTTAGCAGTAATGCCAAAGTCTTGCACCATTAAACTCATATTTTTCTTTCAAAGATCAACTCCGAAGTGAAAAAAAATCAAGTGATGCTAGCTCCCTCTACCCAATCAGAAGCTAGCCTTCACAACACCTGTGGCCAGGACTCTTTCTATTAGTTGGTTTTGACACTGGAAACAAGGGGTCCAAGAGGCAAAGGGTAGATCATATATAAGCCGCTTGTGCGTATGAATATATAGCAGTAATAAAAAGTAATTAGCAGTGCTAGCAACATAAATCTACAGGACGTTGTAATAAATCAGTTCCGATAAAATATATAACAGTGGACAGAAATACACAAGAACTTTGTAATAAAACAGAACTCGGTAATATAGCAGTAATACACAATATTAACAGTTCCGGTAGCATACATCTACAGAACGTTGTAATAAACCAGTGCCATAGTATAAATAGATCGTGCGCAAATTTAAAGGTCTTACTTATTTCATAAGTGTAAGAAATATCACTATAATTGGCGCTCGATCACGGGGTTATAAATACCAACTATATCATCAAATGCCGAGAACATCATTTTAATTGGCGCTTAATCACGAGGCTATAATTACCAATATTAAATTTTATCATTTTAATCAGCGCCCATCGCGGACGCGTATCACTTTAATTGGCGCCCAAACGCGCGGCACGATAATCCAAACAAAAACCGTACCATTTTTAACACCTGCAAGAAAACTATACACAAAACAATCAATGCTACATAATCAAATAACTTCAACTTCAACAATACACCTGCACGTGCTTGGCGCGAAAAGGAAATGGCACACTGTCGCGATAATGGGCTACAGATGTGATAGTTGACGGTACTGTCACGGCAGCCCTACTGTCACACTATCAAATATCAAAATGGTTTGATTAGCGGCAGTGACAGTAATGTTACAGTTGCTGTCACGGTTTACTATCGTCGTGTGAATAAGGCTTAAGTGCGGGAGTATTAGGTCCCTTGTTTCGATGTGAGCATTTGTCGGGGTATTTAACTTCAGCTTAAAAAGTTTACTACCTGTATCAATGTTGGGTAGTTGAGATAACAATCGTTTAATAATTACATTTTATTTGGATTCAGACGAATAAAACATTAATTAATGGAACTATATTTTTGTTAACGTTTCATACTGACAAAAACACTGCCACCGACTTGTTTAAGATAAATGAAGATAGTTTTGAAATATCAAGAAACAGGAGAAAGCCTAGTTATTGGAAATTTATACAACGAGAAAATGTAACCACATTCAACTCTCGATAATTGGGAGCTCGATATGTAGAACTTTGGTAATTCGGACAAAATTTTCCTAAAATAAAAGGTTATTTAGTAACAAATCAGCCGCATATTGGCAGGCTAAAACAGAAGTGTAGGAGTATTATAATGCTGGCGGATCTTTCAATGCAGCACTACAACTACCATCTCGCCCCCGCGCTTGAACACCATAAGCTCACATTAAAGTATAATATTACTTCAGATATAGTACAGTAGCCCCATGGCTTCTTTGGTGCTGACTGACAGCTCACAGCTGACATTCAACATTTAGGTATCTACCTAAATTTTGACCGCAAGAAGTGACAGCTGCTAAACACATGTTTTTGCAGATCATATGGTTCGGCGTAGGGATATATAATTTGGTTGGGTAACTTTTCAAGAGCTCTTAGCTGTCAGTCAGCATCAAAGAAGCTATGGGGCTACTGTATCTATTTTCATTCCTTAGGCAGAACCTTTATTACCTACACCTCGATAAGACGAACTTTTCGTAGCTCGGACAGACGCATTTTGTGTGAGTTATCGGTATTTCCACACATTAGGGCCGTGCCCGGACCGGACCGACATTCGGATCGCTCCCGGCTCAGTACCACACTGTTTCGGGCCATACACGGTGTGTAAAGTATTGTGTCTATTTGCAATTCCAATAGGATCAAATAGTTGCCAATTTTATCAATGGTGATTTATGTTTGATAGCACCAGCGTTACTGTGGATTCACACGTTCATCGGAAAACAAACGCAGATCAAAACCGGGGTCACGAGACGAGCTCTAAGCCAATCACAAGATCTCTGCTACACCAGCGCGAGCTGTTCAAACTGTTCTGTTAAAAATCAACTCATCTCTACGTCTTCCGCTTTGCCTGAGATTTTCGGCACGGGAGAACCGATCGAATTTCAGAATCATGAACAATCTCGAATCAGTGCGCATGCGCTGTATATCCAGAAGCAAACAGGCGGCTTCGTTAACCATTGTGATTTGTGGAGATTTGAAATAACCCGTTCATGGGAACCGTATG
Organism: Timema shepardi; assembly: GCA_902151425.1. Lineage (NCBI taxonomy): Eukaryota > Metazoa > Arthropoda > Insecta > Phasmatodea > Timematidae > Timema > Timema shepardi. Next base: position 5,566 of record CABFVX010001415.1, on the reverse strand, counting down.
TATCGATGTATTGGATTGCATCACGGCACAGCATTACAATTTCAAAACATCCGTCGAGAGGATGATCTAAAATATATGTTTATCCACTAGAGCAGAAAATATGTTTGCAATCAGCTGTTTTTAAGTTTACGTTGCAATATATAGGTCTAAGAGTTCGGCCAGACTGACAATCGTGAGAGCGAGCGCGTGATTAGCGGATAGCGCTCGATAGTTGTTGACAAGAAGGCAAAGGTTCGAATCTTGGCTTAGTGAACTGAAGGTGGTTTTTGACAAGTGATTTATTGTTGTGGTTTTCCCACCCTCTCTCCGCGCTAATGGTGATTCTTATTTTGTAAGCCTACTTTGATTATAATATTGAAGTATTTTAACATATCAGTTATATATATATTTGATGATCTTACCAATTAAATTAGGCCGTTAGTAGCAAGTGGGCTAAACCTATCGATAATTATAAAAAAAAAGTCAAATATGTCAAATTGAGAAGTTTCCCTAGCACTCAATAGACCAAAATACAATATATATGTAAAAGTTATGTTAAAATACTTCCAATATTATAATCAAAGTAGGCCTTAGAAAAATATTATTATTATTATTATTATTAGCACAGCGTCTTACTACCCGTTCGGGTTATACACACTTACGCTAATGTGTAATGGTAGGGTGATTGTGAGATGAAACGAAGGACCTACAGTTTAACGTGGAATCCGAACCACGGTGGAGGCCTGGCATTCCTCACATTCATGATATCTTGTCAGAGGTGAAGGAAGGGGTTGGTAATCAGATAAATATATGCCGGGACCGAGGATTGAACGCCGGCCGCCAGCACAGAAGTCTGACACCTTACCCCTAGACCGCCAGGTTACCTGCCTTACAAAATAAGAATCACCATTAACATGGAGAGAGGATGAAAAAACCACAACAATAAATCACTTGTCAAAAACCACCCTCAGTTCACTGAGCCAAGATTCGAACCTTTGCCCAGGGTCCTGGGATCATGTGCCGTGTCAGTCAATTCCATCAGTCCCGACACCTTAGTTCAGTCGGTAGTATGTTTACCTACTGAGCTAAAGGTTCCGGGTTCGATTCCTGGCATGGACGGAAAATTAATCATTGGTGAACTGTGGGTTATCTCTTTCACATTGATAAATTAACGTCTGGGGGACTGGATATTGTACTTGTCATAGTCTTAAGTTACAGTAATGGGTGTATATAATTTAGTCACTTTTATTAAAACAAAATTCATAACCCAATGTATTACTTCGAACTCACACAGTTACCTTGCCTGCAAGCTATCCTGGCAGATTAAGTCCACAGGGGGTGGGGGTAGGTCGAGACAATAGTTACTTTTTCTTGTTTTAGTTTAAAATATATAATTAATAATTTTCTCTGTTTCATGTTAAAATTCCCTGACTATTCCAGGTTTACCCTGTCTGTGACCATCCTGTACCTAATAAATGAAATAAACTTCTTGATATACAAGAAAATTTAGATTTTGTATAGTCAGACAAAAAAAGATCTAAAAACAAACTAATGCAAAAACTAAAAATTATCTTAAAGAGGATCCATTTGCATTGTGATAACAAAGCTAAAAATTGAAGGATAGATTATGAGCTTCCACAAAAAACTCAACATGTCCATCGATGGTCAAAATTGAGTTATACATCATTTCAGACTGTATTTGTTGAGCTAAATCCAAATATATCATTTTTCGTAAAAAACCAACACATTCTCCTTTTAAACTGGCCGTAAGAAGGCATTTTATAGCAAAATGTGGCATGTCCAAAGCCAGTTCTGCACATATTGGGTTTAGCTTGAAAGAAATCAAATTTTTGTTGTTTAAAAATGGGCATGTAGGGTTTAGGGTGAAATAATTGGTTGGACTTATATACCATTTAACTCCACCTTAAAATATGAGGGAAGAATGAACCCGGGCACAGAACGATTCCTGGATAGCTCAGTGGTTAGAGCATTGGCGTACTAAGCCAAAGGTCCCGGGTTCAATTCTTGTGTCCAGGTGTCATTTTCCAATTTTTATAATATGATATCTAAATAGGAATAATCCTCACTAAAAACAAATATACAAGCGTTGGTTATTTAACTATTATAACAATGTCACTGTCATTATATAGTGCTATGATCTATTAGTGATACTATGTACATTGATATAGTATCACTGTCTAGAAAGACAATCACTTGAACTGTATTTAGATAGTGTTGGTTGTTTCTAAAGAATGTTTAATATCACTTTATTATCATATTACTTTGTTATATGCAACCTATCCGATGAAACAATGGTGGGATGTTTACTCTATAAAATTCTACAATGTATAAATGAGCTGCTGCAAATACAAGTGGTATAAGTCAAATTGTTTTCATAATTGAGTTAGCAATCTAAGAATGTGAAGAATTATTCATTTTGTCATAGTTTTTATGTTTCCAGCTAGATTACACCACATGCTCTAACTTGTTGACAGAACAAGTGGTGTAAGTCTTTATGTGCTCTGGCATTTAGATGGTATGGCTCAGATTTCTTATTATAATAACCACACCTACTAGTTGTTTAGCGGTATTAATAATAAAGCTTTATTGGCACTACAATATTACTATGAAAGATAACTTTGTTTAGTCTTTCAAAGTGATGGGAGTGACAACGGAAATGTGATGGTTAAGGAAAGGAAATTTAAAATTAACTTAATGTTAAATTTAACTTCAATAAGTATTTTGATCTGTAATTCAAAACTAAAAAAATACTTTACATACACAAACAGCCTTTGAGTTATTTAATTAGCCAATTAGGTGTCAGACTTCTATGCTGGCGGCCGGGGTTCAATCCTCGGTCCCGGCACAGATTTATCTGATTACCAAACCCTTCATTCACCTNTCCACGTTAAACTGTAGGTCCTCCATTTCATCTCACAATCACCCTACCATTACACATTAGCGTAAGTGCGTATAACCCGAACGGGTAGTAAGACGCGGTGCTAATAATAATAATAATAATTAGCCAATGCCAAAAATTGTTCACAGCACAAATGGTGTAAGTCATTAAATAATACAAATAATTGTAAAAATAAATTCTTAACTATTTAAGTTTTTAATATTCTCTAATTTTAACCCATGCATAAGTTAAGTTTAATCTTTATGTAGGCATCTGATTATTTTAAAAAGATCAGAAAAATCTATGGGTTTTCTATATGAATCTAACTTTACCTGAAATTATCTCAAAATGAGAAAAAATTACTTAAATCACGTGTATTCTAAGGGGCTCAAATGTAAACTATTCCGAATTTGTTTTTAAAATTTGATGTAGGGCCTAACTAATATTAATCCTTAAATAGTAACGTGAATTTATGTTACAAAATTGGTAATTTAGGGTGCAACAGACCCCCGTTGTTTTTTGTGTGTTTTTAAGCTTTGTTTACCACCTTTTATTACTATTAAATTTGCAAGGAAATTTAAAAAAATACGCATTTTAAACTTTATTTATTAAAAATTTACATCTATTTCACCTTCAGACATATCCTCCATTTCCATCAGCAATTGCATTATATATTATTATTATTCTTAGCACCGCGTCTTACTACCCGTTCAGGGTATACACACTTACGCTATATGTGTAATGGTAGGGTGATTGTGAGATGAAATGGAGGACCTACAGTTTAACGTGGAATCCGAACCACGGTGGAGGCCTGTGCATTATACAGTTACAGTCCATTTCCTATGTATTTACTCTGTAAAGAAAACACATAGTACTCATGTAAATTTTTAAAATGTTCTTTATAGAATATATTGTAATTGTATCCAGATTTCCCATAGTCATTTTAAGAGTTTTATTCAAAATATTGCTTTATTTGAAACAAGAATCAAATGTACAGTTTTTTTTAAATTATTCTGTCACTAAGCTAATATGGTCAGTACTCAGGCATCACAGTTTTCAGTCCATGTTACAGTGCAATGTACAAATAAAAATAAAATGTCTGTTTTTTAACAACTACCTGATGTCATTCAACTCTACAAAATGTCATTGTTGTAGTAGTGCCCATTAGATAAATATACAATTCATTTCAGATTATTTATCACATACAATATGCAATAAACAGCAAAATAAATGCAGAAACTACTCCAACTATTAACTATTTAATTAAATAACCTAATTTTTAAACTATGGTACAGTATTTATTGTGAATTTGTGAATTCATTGAAGAAACAATTTGGTAGAAAATTGTTATAATTTTTTAATGCATTTTGACTTGAAAAATAATCATTAATGTTAGCTTCAAGGTATAGATTTTTGGGGTTTATCTCAAAACAATTTATGATGGATATGTCTGATTTTGCGTGAAATCTCCTCTAACACCTATCAAGTTCAGTAACATAATTAAAACAAACAAATTATTGTGCTCCTAGGTGAATCATGATGCTGTTTGGAAAAATATTATGCCTATTATTTAATATGTTTCTGTATAATTATGTATATTAATTAGTTATGGTCTTTGGTGAACGAACTGTGATGGACCTTTTTCCAATATATTTCTGTAACAAAGTTGATTTGTTCATATATCTTATTTTATGATTGTGCTTGGGTAAAGATTGCATTGTTGATTAATTTCGTTTGCTTATGCACTCACTTTGAGGACAAGGTGATATTTTGTCTCTAAATATTAATTTTAATTTATTGATTACCATGATCAGTTTGTGATTACCATAGTTAGCTCAAGACTGTACGATGAATTATCTAAAAGTGAACAGTAAGATGTTAAATGTTCTAAAATGATATAGTTATGGTGCTACTTAACTGTGAAAAGAATGGGTAAAACTGCTATTAAGTAATAAATTAAACTAATAAGTACTATCTAAATCTCTATTTTGAATAAATCACAGTTTGTTTTAAAAATTACGCATAGCTAGGCCTACAATTTGTATGGTTTGAGTTATTTTAGATTCATTTGTAATATAGTGTGATGGTTTACACCTTGGGGTCAAGAACATTAATGCTGTCTTTTAAAAAACAGAAGAAGAAAACACTAGAGACTAATAGAATTAGTTTTAGACACAACAAAAGTCAGTCCTATTTAATTACTAATTTAGAAAATATTTGCTTAATCCACCTGGTTCATGGGGTATCGTGAGACTTAAAAGTCTAAAGCAACCACACCCTGAACTTCTTCCTTTTTTCCATTATCAACAAACTCAAATCTTACAGCTGGGATAATATTTCTTTATTCCCTCTACCCAAAGATTGTAGATCTTAGAAGTGAATTAACATTAATCAAACTTTCATACATTGCTTTATCTAAACATGTACACGAAGTCAATTAACTATGCAACAACAAAATATGATCAAAACAAACAGTACAGAATAACCAACTTAAAAAAACTAATATACTAAAACATCAAGTTTTTGTTTGGTAGTCATACAAAGTGTACAAAGTCAGATGATCAGAGTTATAGTTTAAAATTATTATTATTATTATTATTACTAAGGTTTTAAGGCCCATCGACACATTGAGGTCATTAGGGCCTTGAAATATATTTAAAATCTAGTATAATCCCCATAGGGGAGACA
>CABFVX010001414.1:141847-166872 GCA_902151425.1 Timema shepardi | reverse complement strand
GAAAACAGCACAGAGCATTTAATTTTAAGACGAGGCCTCCTCACACGACTGATACTTTTTCACGTACCGAGGCGGCCCCCTTAATATATAAAGAGGTTTTTGGCTTGGACGCAGGTAAATATTCCTAATAAAGTTTAGAAATAGTACTTAAGTATGATATTTGAAAAAGTAACTTTTCCTTTATTTCTACAAAGTAATGCCTCTTAATATAGAGTCAAATTTTAGTCGGCAGGGACTTTTATTTATATATATATTTATTTATTTATTTATTTTTGTACGACCAACATTGATGAAGCCTTACTATATTATTATCAGCATTTTATAGGTAATAATTATAACTATGAAAGTGAAAGCTGTATATTGCATATATCGACGTATTAATATATTAAATTGTATCTTTTCTAGATATTACTTAAGGCTCAAGTCTAGATGACACGTGAGAGGTAAAAAGTTCGTGAGAAATAACCCTGAAAATAAAACAAACTAGGAAAGATCAGTGGGAAAGTATTAATGCGCTAATTATAAGGTTCTGAGTTTGTTTGCTGAAGAGACATTTATTAAATAATTTTAAAATAAAATACATGTTAGCTTTCTCTTTAACATTAAGACTTCTAGCATTGTTGGGTAATTTTTTGCACCCAGGCCTACCACCCGCCCGGGCAGTGTGTATATCAACACTAATAACGTAGGAATTAAGAAGTTAAAATTTAGAGTAAATGTGCCCACATTTTCGTGCATGAAGAGTGGAAAACCAGTTTGAAAAAGTCTCCCTCATTATATCCGACTGGGATTTGAAGCCCAATATCTCCATTACCGAAAATCAATTCTATTGTGAGAGTAACTTCTTAGACCGGATGAACACTTATTTACCAGCATCGCGTTTTACTACCTGTTCGGGTTATATGCCTTTTACTAATTGCACTAATTTGTTAGGGATTAGGAAGGTTTAATTTAGAGGGCGTGTATCTTCATTTTCGAGGAAGGAGAGTATAAAACTATTTAGGAAGAAACTCTTTAGTACACCTGACCGGGATTGAACCCCGATCTCCCCATCTTCGGTGATCTAGTTTATTGTGAGAGCAACGCATTAGAACATGCGGCCACCGAAGCCTGTAGGATGACCTCTGATGCTTGTAAGTTTGGTGCTATATTATTAGAACATGCTACACTTAAATAACTACAATCGAATCCCTGGAATATTTTTAGCACCGCGTCTTGCTACCTGTTCAGGTTATACGCTTTAAGTACTAATTACTCTAATGGATTATGAATTGGGAAAGTTTAATTAGAGGAAGTGAACCCGCATTTGCGAGGAGGGAGAGTGGAAAACCATTTAGGAAACACCACCCCCAGTTCACCCGACCGAGATTCGAACCTCGATCTCCCCGTCCTCAGCAGTCGGGCTCAACACGACAAGCGCGTTAGCCAACTACGCCGCCGAGGCGGGTAGAATCCCTGGAAGGATGACAATAAAGAACGGCGTGTCAAATATGGACGTTACAATAATAACGGCTGTAATTTACTAGTATTGCCCATCTTTTTAATAAACTAAATTATTCATCATCCCAAAAGTTAATACACGGATTCAATTTAAAAATTTGACATAAAAATGTTTATAGTTGAACATTTTATCTTCTTGTTTTAGTTGTAAACATTTTCAAGATTTCTCTCTTGACTCATTTTTCGAAGTTCACACAGAGGTTTTATTTTATACCCTGCGCTGTTCCCCGATACAAGAACATTAACATTTTCGTTTGAGTTTACTTGATGGTGATAAGAGAACAACCTCCCCCCCCCCTCCCCCCTACCTCGTATACTTCAATCCCACCTCTCCTCTACGAAAAAAAAAAACATTTTTATAACGAGAGGGTAGCAGGGAGGAGAAATGGAGATAACATATCTTGGTGGAAGCGCAGGGAAAAAATGAGGGTAATAAAGCGGGGCGCGATTCAGAGGATGGAGGAGGAGAGATAGTGTGAGTAAAGCGGCCAGCCCGCCACAAACCTGCATCTGGGAGAGGGGGAAGATGAAGGACACGAGACAAATTGAGGATAAGGGGTGAAATCATCAGCAATGTGGGTAGTTAGAAGGCAATAAACATACGGCAAAATAGACACAAATAGATTCATATTGGGAAAAGTATACAGATGGAACTACGAATATATATAGACATACATAAACCAAATAATATCAATGGCGGTGACCTGGTGGTCTAGGGGTAAGGTGTCAGACTTCTGTGCTGGTGGCCGGGGTTCAATCCTCGGTCCCGGCACAGATTTATCTGATTACCAAAACCCTTCCTTCACCTCTGACAAGACATCTTGTGAATGTGGGGAATTCCAGGCCACCACCGTGGTTCGGATTCCACGTTAAACTGTAGGTCCTTCATTTCATCACACAATCACCCTATCATTAGTACACATTAGCGTAAGTGCGTATAACCCGAACGGGTAGTAAGACGCGGTGCTAACAATAATAATAATAATATCAATGGCGATAAATTAATAAAAGGTTTAAGTTTTGACAGTGTTGACAGCAATAAAAATGTATATTTTCAAAACCTGCAATTTTATCTTGATTACAACACATTTTTAGTACCGCGTCCTACTACCCATTCATTATTTTACAGTTCATTAAGCAATGGTGATGAGTTCAATTAAAATATTTTAAATAGGAATTATTGCGGATTGAGACTCAATCATTGTATCTTTTACTTGGCACGCCTGAGATAATATAATAATCCAGTGGCTTTGTTAACGTTCAAATCTTTCCCTGTCAAACCATAACCGCCGTATAATTTTATTGATAAATTAGCATCTTAAGTTGTAATGCTTCTTATGGTTAATTAGCTAAACTGGAGTAATATATCGATAAATAAATTGACTAAAAGTATTTATTACAAGTGACACTGATTACATTTATAGTGTTCTGAGTCACTTTTAGTCCGGACAACTGCGTCCCTCATCCGACAGTCAAGATTAGGGCAGAGATTCCTCGCTCCAAATGGATAGAGAGATTCCAAAAGACAATTCTATAAGCTTGCTACCCACACTTAGCAATTCTGCACCAATCAAAGCATTTCCGTGGCGTCTGGTGTAATGACCTTGCCACTGGGAGTAGCTGGTCTTCACCACTTACATAGATCTAGATAATGCCTATCTTAAACTAATCTCTCATCAGAGTTGTGCCGCTAATGGGTCTCCCTCCCATTCTTGTGAGTTGTACCCACATTCTTCTCAGCAATCTCCTTACATATTTAAATGTAGATACTACTGTAAATGTTCGAAGATAATCAAAACTTAAAATTTACCAGTAAATCCTAACATTTACATTATCAGTTGTTAAACGTTCTAAATATTTACATTTTGAGTCTTAACACTCTCTAGAGGGAGGTGGAAGAGAGGATTCCTAGTTATAGCTTAGTCCAGCACTCAAAAGTAAACCAATAACCTAACCTAACCAATCCTAATCCATCCTGACCTAAATTAACCTACTGTATTATATATGATTACTGTTATCAATACATGTCGGTAACATTTCGAAGTATACACATTTTATAAGATATTTCGGACTTTGCAACCTAATGTTGGTGATGTTAGGATTTACCTGTAAATTATAAGATTAACTAGTATTTTAACATTTACAGTAGCTTATACCTATGAAATTAACCTATCAGCTTGTTTCAGATCAATTCATATTTCTCCATTTATATAGATCTCCCAAGACTCTTAAGCCATGGGTGCCCAAACTACTACATATTATATGCATGCCTCCATATTCTCCTAGGACTCCCAACTCACGAATAATTAACCGGAAAATTAAATCAAGATTCCGCTCGTACCAGGAATCTAATCAAAGCTAGGTCTTTTATATTCTTACTTTGAAAATCGTAAAATCGTTTAGTAGTTATTTCATTTTAAAATAATTTGTTTTTTGGATTTGGTTGTATTTTTTAAAATTTATGCATATATTGTTTCACTGGTCACAAGTTTTGTTTTACTACCCGTTCGGATTATACGCACTTACACTAATGTGTAATGGTATGGGTGATTGTGAGATGAAATGAAGGACCTACAGTTTAACGTGGAATTCGAACCACGGTGGAGGCCTGGCATTCCCCACATTCACAAAATTGTATTATTAACTATAGTACATCACATAAATAGAATATCTTCTCAAAAGTTGATGAGCCCATTTCTGATAATAGACGTTAAGAGGAAATGGCTCAACAGATTTTGACAAACGACTTCTCATTTTAAAGGTTAGGGATCCAGGATGAGAGAGAAATAGTAGTTTCCAATGAACATGTTATTTTCACAAATATTTTTCAACTTTTCATTCTTTTGTTTCCTCACTATGGAAGGCCTGATTTGTGCATGAGTATAATTAATGTAAATTAAATATGTCTTCCTGGTTACAACTAACACCAACTAAACTCTTACTTTAGTGGTATTGTGCAACAAATATAATGTATATATACATTTTATATACGTGTATATTTAGATGTATTTAAATTTAAATATACATGTTTATACATGTAAATATATATGTATATGTATATATAGTTATGTATATATCATGGAACTGTGAGAAGAAGGAAACGGATGAACAGAAAGGAAATAAAAAACTTCAGAGAACCAAATGTGAAGAGACTTGTGTAAAAGAAATGGACAAAAGGTACAAAGGAAAGAATTCCCCGTGGACAAAGAAATAGCAATTAAGAGGGTGTAAGAGAAAGAAGTGTTAGAAGGAAAGGAGAGAAGTTCCTGCTCGTGGGTGATACTCCTAGTTCATGTGTGGGTGGAGGGTGGAGACCAGTGTCGGTGAAGTGACGGGGCCGTAGAGGCGAGACAACACAAGACAAGACATATCTAGGACGAACTGTTGGAGAGGGTTGGTGTGCGGGGGTTGTTGGATGAAGGAATCGCCTCCAGGATCATAACAAGCTACAGAAGTAGGCAAAGGAAAGGAGAGGGAGGGGGAGGGAGTGTAGGATGTGCCAGCAAAAAGCCCTCACAATGGGGGAAACCAACTATTTGGCGGGAAACTACTGCATCTCGATGATGTGCCTTGAATAAAACTTGGGATGCAATCACAAGGGCAGTTTTTATATTTTAGTTAGCGCCGTTTTATTATTAATGATTTTTATATCGCACCAAAAAAAAGCAGTAATTATAGTTGGTGTCTATCCTGGCATTGTAGATTATGGCTATCGTTGATATACATTTTATCTCTTTTATGATACAATGGCATTTGAACAGAATATTATTTAAATGATTAGAGATAGCTCACGTCAAATTCCATGTAACCCATTACCAATATTTAAGAAATATTGGTGTATATACACGTAGAAAATTTAACTAAATGATTTTATCTACTGCACTAGTAATCTATTTGTTAGACACACTAATTTTTCAAAGTAATGTTGTTGTGATTAGAGTGTATGCACCCCCGCACCCCCACACACCCCCACACATACCCCATTTTCCTCTGGCCTCTACCAACTGTATCCCTCTAGAAGACCTTGCACATCACTCAAATCTCCTACCCCGGCCACCCGATCATGAAAAATCAAACGTAAAATGGGTAAAACAAGTAAGCTGAAAAGGATAAAAAGATTAAAAACCATGAAAAATAGAAACTCTATAGTTTGTGTGACAATCCTCGAGCCTTCAAACCATCCAGACCACAAATGCGGCGAACATGAACTCAAAAGTATTCCCTTTTATATTTAAGACTCGCTTTATTCGTTGGAACCCCCTGTGAGTTTTCTTTGCAAGTGGATGTAAACAAATGTAATCCCAGAGCCGTTTTTTTTTTTTATAGATCTTACCGTTTAGCCCCAAGAGACCTCCAAAGATAAGTTCTCACCTACTTTAGAGTTGCTCCAATATTTTGAATTTTTGTCAGCGGTTAATTTTTTTTTCTTTCACTTGTTGGAATTTTCCCGTCGGTTAAAGGCTAGAAGCTATAAATTGCCAAATTTCAAGTTTCTAGCTCATCTGAAAGTGGATAAACATTAATATCAGTGAGTGAGTCAGCCATGTGGCTTTATAGTAGTATAATATCATGGGTGAGCTCTCCGAATAGCTCATGAGCAGCTCACAAGCCTACGACTTCGAGCTCTTGCTATGTTAGTATGCTAGAAAACTGGTGGATTCATTCAATTTAAGAAGGTCTCGCCCTAAAACAAATAGTTTGCAGTCCTTACTGACTTCATAAAAATAGCTGACAGCTAGAAATGTTGCTATATCTACTCTCACGTGTCTATAACGGGTACTGTGATCTTCAGCTGTAACTTTATATATATATATATATATATATATATATCAGGGGTCTCCAAACTACATCCCACGGGCCACATCCGGCCCACCACAAGATTATATCTAGCCAGTTCCAAGATTTTATAAAAAACAAATTAATTGTTTCTCTTCGTTATTTATTAACCACGCAGTTTATTTGGCTTGTCCAGTTTCTGTCCGCACGCGTGCTTCCCCCCATGATACCAAGCCAGAGTGCTTCCCCCATGACACCAAGCCAGAGTGATGTCGGAATTGCAAACCCTCATTTTCAGTCGCGGGCACCCTTCCTTATACCGACAACAGAACGGCTTGACTGTGACGATTTTTAGGTATTTCCAAAGTCTCCCGGCAGAGGGTTATCAAAGGAAAGTTTCTAAAGATGTTACCTACTTTTAAAAAGTAATTAAATCGAATAATTATTATAAATATAATTTATTACATATAAATTGATTCATTTCTCACAGAGAAGAATCAACGTCAATCACTTTTATCAAACACTGACTGGCCTTGGAAAGTGAATTTCTTTTACAGACGTGACAGGCCATATTATGACTTGAATCTAAATTTGCATGTTGAAACAAATTTTATTTATGGTCTATTTGCTCATGTCAAGACATTCAGGGAAAAAATAATGCTACTTTAAAAACAGGTGAACGTTATTTATGCCCGCAAAAATGTGTAAAATATATCATGTGGCCCACATAGCAAAATGTTTGGAGACCCCTGGTTTAGATTAAACGCACCCGCATTGGCGTGAACAGAGGACAAGAAAACGACAACAATAAATATTAAGTGTGAAATCACTTCCAAAGTACCCGTACGCGATTCGAATCTCAATCTCAACTTCTCTGGTGGCCTTGTGTAACGCTAGGGGAAACTAGTGTACACCAATCTGGGGTACACGAGAAGAGTGAAGAGTGAGGTTATAAACGGGTCAAGGGAGACATACAAGTGACAAACACGCTGTCTACACTAAATACAATTCATTTCTCCAGACGAGAAGTAATCGTGTGTTACATGTAACAGTTCCGAGAGAGCTGAAGTTAGCGAACAAAGTGAGACAAGCAGTTATAACGTATATTGGATAACTTGGAGTGGAGGGTCAGAGAGACCCAGTGGTTGGGAACATTGAATGAAGACCAGTGAAGGGGACAATAGACTACCAAGGGGGCGTTCAGAAAGTTTGGAAGATTAGGGAAGGGAATCACTCAAGGGGACTAGTGGAGGAAGTCAGTGAAGGGGACTAGTGGAGGAAGTCAGCAAAGGGGACTAGTGGAACGAGCCGGTGAACGGGACTAGTGGAGCGAGCCTATGAAGGGGGCTAGTTGAGAGAGTCAATTGAGGGACTACTGAAGGGGATTGTTGAAATGATCAAGTGAAGGGGACTAGTGGAGGAAGTCAGTGGAGGGACTACTGAAGGGGATTGTTGAAAGGAGCAAGTGAAGGGGGCTAGTGCAGGGACTACTGAAGGGGATTGTTGAAAGGAGCAAGTGAGGGGGACTAGTGGAGGAAGTCAGTGAAGGGGACTATTGGAGCGAGCCAATGAAGGGGACTAGGGGAGGAGTCAGTGGAGCGACTACTGAAGGGGATTGTTGAAAGGAGCATAGTGAGGGGGACTAGTGGAGGAAGTCAGTGGAGGGACTACTGAAGGGGATTGTTGAAAGGAGCAAGTGAGGGGGACTAGTGGAGGAAGTCAGTGGAGGGACTACTGAAGAGGATTGTTGAAAGGAGCAAGTGAGGGGGACTAGTGGAGGAGCCAGTGGAGGGACTACTGAAGGTGATTGTTGAAAGGAGCAAGTGAAGGGGACTAGTGGAGGAGCCAGTGGAGGGACTACTGAAGGGGATTGTTGAAAGGAGCGAGTGAAGGGGACTAGTGGAGGAGCCAGTGGAGGGAATACTGAAGGAGATTGTTGAAAGGAGCAAGTGAGGGGGACTAGTGGAGGAGCCAATGAAGGGGACTAGTGGAGCGAGCCGGTGGAGGTACTACTGAAGGGGATTGTTGAAAGGAGCAAGTGAAGGGGACTAGTGGAGGAGCCAGTGAAGGGGACTAGTGGAGCGAGCCAGTGGAGGGACTACTGAAGGGGATTGTTGAAAGGAGCGAGTGAAGGGGACTAGTGGAGGAGCCAGTGGAGGGACTACTGAAGGGGATTGTTGAAAGGAGCAAGTGAGGGGGACTAGTGGACTAAGTCAGTGAAGGGGACTAGTGGACTAAGTCAGTGAAGGGGACTAGTGGACTAAGTCAGTGAAGGGGACTAGTGGAGGAGCCAGTGGAGGGACTACTGAAGGGGATTGTTGAAAGGAGCAAGTGAAGGGGACTAGGGGAGGAGCCAGTGGAGGGACTACCGAAGGGGATTGTTGAAAGGAGCAAGTGAAGGGGGACTAGTGGAGGAAGTCAGTGGAGGGACTACTGAAGGGGATTGTTGAAAGGAACAAGTGAGGGGGACTAGTGGAGGAAGTCAGTGGAGGGACTACTGAAGGGGATTGTTGAAAGGAGCAAGTGAGGGGGACTAGTGGAGGAGCCAGTGGAGGGACTACTGAAGGAGATTGTTGAAAGGAGCAAGTGAAGGGGACTAGGGGAGGAAGTCAGTGGAGGGACTACCGAAGGGGATTGTTGAAAGGAGCAAGTGAAGGGGGACTAGTGGAGGAAGTCAGTGGAGGGACTACTGAAGGGGATTGTTGAAAGGAACAAGTGAGGGGGACTAGTGGAGGAAGTCAGTGGAGGGACTACTGAAGGGGATTGTTGAAAGGAACAAGTGAGGGGGACTAGTGGAGGAAGTCAGTGGAGGGACTACTGAAGGGGATTGTTGAAAGGAGCAAGTGAGGGGGACTAGTGGAGGAGCCAGTGGAGGGACTACTGAAGGAGATTGTTGAAAGGAGCAAGTGAAGGGGACTAGGGGAGGAAGTCAGTGGAGGGACTAATGAAGGGGATTGTTGAAAGGAGCAAGTGAAGGGGGACTAGTGGAGGAAGTCAGTGGAGGGACTACTGAAGGGGATTGTTGAAAGGAGCAAGTGAAGGGGACTAGTGGAGGAGCCAGTGAAGGGACTACTGAAGGGAATTTCTGAAGGGAGCGAGTGGAGGGGACTAGTGGAGGAGCGAGTGGAGGGACTACTGAAGGGAATTTGTGAAGGGAGCGAGTGGAGGGGACTAGTGGAGGAAGTCAGCGAAGGGGACTAGAGGAGCGAGCCGGTGGAGGGGACTAGTGGAGCGAGCCGGTGAAGGAAATCAATGGACGCCACAGCGACGTTCACAAAGTTTGGGGGGTGGGGATGGAATTACCGGTTGGAATTTTTGTAGAGGTGAGCGTACGAGTTGTTTGTGGATGAAAGGTTAAGTGAAAGCTGTTTGTGGGTCAGTGATGTAGATAGAGAGCATAGAGAGAAATGTAACACACCTCCACCTAGTAAGGCAGGAATTCAATCTGCGTGATACAATATAATTTATATTTCCTAAGTTTTTCTACTTCCTCATCAATTAAAGATATAAATATCTTAATAAAAAATAAATGCTGAGATTAATTCAAAAGAGTTGAAATGCCTCAACTCCAAATACCACGGGTTATGAAACCAATTTATTTATAGTTAAAACAGCATTAATACCTAAATATCATAAATATGGATGAGTCCTTAGAACAATAGCGTAGGTACTCGAAATATTTCAAATCCTGAAGGATATTCCACCTCCAGGAATTATTTGTGATTCTAAAAAACAGGAAAAAGCTTCTTATTTCTAATAGGATTTTTTTATAAAGCTATTACGCTTATATGCTTCAATTTAATAGCACGGGCCTGTTAGATAATACAAATATTTTATTTGAGGCCAAAATAGATATAATTTGACAAATTATTGGTGCTGTTTTATGGATATTGATCATATCTATCAAAAGGGACAGCGCCATTCACATGACTTGACGCATGAATATGTGAAAGTGGTGTTCAGACTTTTTTTAGCTATCAGTTAAGGCCCTTCCTATGGACGTTGTACTGTTTATTATGGTTCATCGAAACATAATAAGAGGACATACTTACCAAATCACGGATAAATGAATATTTCATCCGAACATTATACCTTGTAATGTAATATTTTATAAACGAAATTGTTGATGTTTTTATCTATATTCTTAAAAATGTTTGTAGATATAGTAACAATAATATAACTTTAGAAATATGATATAATTCTTACCACCCACCTTGGTGGCGTAGTTATCTAACGCGCTGGTCTCGTGTTGAGCTAGACTGGCAAGGAGCTGGGGAGATCAAGGTTCTAAAATCGGTCGGGTGAGCCAGGTGCGGTTTACCTAAATAGTTTTCCACTCTTCCTCCATGGAAATGTGGGCTCACTTCCTCTATATTCAACCTTCCCTATTCCTAACCCATTAGCGTATAGCCTGAACGGGTAGTAAGACGCAGTGCTAAGTATTATTATTAATTTTTACTATACCTTATATTAAATCCTCCAAATAACAAATTAATAACTATAATAATATTGTAATATTGTAATATCAGCCATAGTTATGTGTTTAGTTCATTTCTGGATGAAGCAGCATGAACTTATTATCCGGTTAGCATATGATGGTCTTAAAAATATAATATTACTAAAACAAAATGATGTACTGTCCATAGGATTAAGTACTCATATAAGTAGCAGCATCAAAACAAAAATACAGTAACCCCATGGCTTCTTTGGTGCTGACTGACAGCTCACAGCTGACTTCTGACAGTCAACATTTAGATATAATACCTAAATTTTGACTGTCAGAAGTGACAGCTGCTAAACACATGTTTTTGCAGATCATTTGGTTCGGCTTAGGGATACATAATTTGCTCTTAGTAACTTTTCAAAGCTTTTAGCTGTCAGCTGTCAGCTGTCAGTCAGCACCAAAGAAGCCATGGGGCTAGTGTACATTAAAAATACATTAATATAGAAAGGAAAATATCGACAATAGTATGTATACCTTTATTCACATGCCTACACTTATAGCAATTATATATGACACTAATAACCTACTTTTAAAATTAATTTTGTAATATTTGGGGTGCGAAACCCTCCTGCGCAGGTTGTAAAACCGGCTCTCCCATTTGAAAAACAAAACAAACAAAAAAACATGGAAGTTACTTTTGAGTTTTGAGTACTTATGAAGACATTCGCTTCACTGCAGGTGGCCACAGGGCCGAGGTAGTTAAAAAGATAACATTATTGATGAGTCAAGAAAAGAAAAGTCTGACTGTTGGAACGGGGGTCGGGGGTTGAGGTAACGAGAAAAAAAAGAGACTACTCAAACTATTTTGAAAAGAGNGGGGGGGGGCGTAGTGGGGATCCGATAAAAAGAGCGCACTTAACAGAAATGGAAAGGTAGCCGTCCACGATCTTTTTATGTATTTTTTTTATACGGCTTTGACTTCGTTACTCTGGTTTTTAAAAACCTCAGTTGTAACGTGATCTCATCGATTTGTTTACCCTTTCATAGACGTAGCATTAAGGTAGTTTTTATTATCAAGTTAAGGATTCTATTAGGAAATAACTATATTATAAATATGTTTGAAACCTTTATTTAGGTATCGAGTCATATTTTGTTGTGTAAATATTTTTTTAGCACCGCGTCTTACTACCCGTTCGGGTTATACGCTTTGAGTACTAATTACTCTAATGGATTAGAAATTGGGAAGGTTGAAATAGAGGAAGTGAACCCGCATTTGCGTGGAGGGAGAGTGGAAAACCATTTAAGAAAAACCACCCCCATTTCACCCGACCGAGATTCGAACCTCAATCTCCCCGTCCTCAGCAGTCGAGCTCAACACGACAAGCGCGTTAGCCAACTACGCCACCGAGGCAGGTCTGTGATCCTAATAAGATCACACATTTGTAGCTGACGACTTCCGCAAGTCCATCATAGACTCTGCCTTAAAATATGAGTGAAGAATGATTACAGGCACAGGACAATTCCTGGATAGCTCAGTGGTTAGAATATTGGCGTACTAAGTCAAAGGTTCCGGGTTCTATTCCCGTGTCCAGGTGTCATTTTTCAATTTTCAGAATATGATATATAGATGGAGTAATCCTCACTAAAAGCATAAATAATAGCTTTGGCTATTTGATTCTTGATAGTGAACGCTACAATAACACGGTCCGAAACTATGTTCATTAGGTTGCAATACAAAACGATTTCACCGATACGGTGATTGATGAAAATATTAGGAAATTTCACTCTTGACCTTTGGTTCAGGAGGGAAAAACTGTGACCTTAGTTGTATTAAATTGAATTTTTTTTAACTGGGTATATTGATTTTTGTATTATATCTGTTTTAATCTTTGTTTGTCTAAGTCTTTGCTCCGAAATAATTTCATTTTCTAATATATTTAAGGTATTTAAGACTTACTTTATGAACAGACTGATTATATCATCACGCGACTTATAAACTATCTTTAAACTTAGAACCGACACAACATCCAGTTCCTGGTCGTTAATTCATCACATTGAAAAGGGAAACCCGCATTTCACCAATGATACATTTTTCGGCAATGCCAGGAATCGAACCCGGGAATCTTAGCTCTGTAAGCAGACACGCTGCCGATTGAGTTAAAGTGTTGAACTTCCAGAAATAGAAAATATTTCCAATGAGGGTGTGAACGATGATCATATTCCAAGAGTGTTTTACTGTTTTTCACTCTCACGCCACGTAAATGCGGGTAGACTTCCTTTAAAATGAACTTTCTTCGTCCCTAACAATTTAGCGTAGTTGGTACACATGCGTTTAACAAGGGGATAACAACATTTTTGTAGCCCCAAGTCTAACTACCCATCCTGAATATCCCCATAGTTACACCAATAGAGTAGGGATTAAGAATGTAGAATTTAGAAAAAATGTACCAGCACTTGCGTGAAGAGAGAGTGATAAATTTATGTAGGAAATACTACTCTCAGTCCACCTCACTGAGACACGCACCCCGAACAATGAATCTAAATTGTACAAAAAAAATTTCTTCGAATATAACCTAATATTAGTTGTTCCAATAATTATTGCTAGATTGCAGCACTAGCCACTTCTACCTGTTTCTATCTATTACAAACTAATTAATATTATAATATGATTTGAAATATGAAAAAAAGTTAAACATTATTTCTAAGAGAGAGGGTAAAAGTGTTGTGGGCCGTTATTACTGTACGAAATGGACTGTGTTGAGTCATCAGTCATAACACACTTGATAGACGATGGTTGAGATTATAATCAGATTGAGTACGCCTCAAAAGACGGTGTTATATTAAATACAAGATGACACCTGGTTAGACCAATCCGACACGTAGGCTCAGTTGGCAGCGTGTCTATCCACTGAGTTAAGGGTACCGGGTTCGTTTTTTGGCATCGTCGAAACACTTATCGTTGGTAATATGTGGGTTTACCCTTTCACAGCGATGATTTAACGGCCGGGCTCTGGATGTTGTACCTGTCCTAGTCTTAGGTCATATTATAGAGCACATGAAGCTACGACAGGCCTAACAAGCCGGTAGGGGACAATATATGGTTGAGTTAAAAAAAAAACTACGGCTACTGGATGGAAAACGTAATGGATGGTACCTATCTAGACCAGACGAGATGAGACCGGCCCATTCCATTTGATTCCAGGTAGGTTTTGTCTTGTATTTAGTAATAGCGTCGAACTTGAGGCGTACTCGACCCGACTACGAACCTGGGCCCCTGTATCAATATGATGTAGCATTTAGCCCATCGAGTAGGCCTACATTGTATTTGTAAATAAAAAACAACAACACCGGATCACTTTTAAAATATCCCTCTCATTCAGTTACGCTTGACATAATATGCACATTTCTATATACAATATTTCACACCCTATGCTGTTATTATTATTAGCACCGCGTCTTACCACCCGTTAGGGTTATATGCACTTACATTAATGTGTAATGGTAGGTGATTGTGAGATGAAATGGAGGACCTACAGTTTAACGTGGAATCCGAACCACGGTGGAGGCCTGGCATTCCACAATTCACAAGTTGTGATTAATAAACGTCTTGTTAGAGGTGAAAGAAGGGTTTGGCAATTAGATAAATCTGTTCCGGGACTGAGGATTGAACCCCGGACCCCCAGCACAGAAGTCTGATACCTTACCCCTAGACCACCAGGTCACCGATACGCCCAATGCCTACCAATGTAGACAAGCTCCTATATTGTAAGTACCCCGGGCAATGTTCTGTGCCATCAGAGTGGCTGGTAGTAGTCTACACGTAAGGTCACCAAACCTGGATGTCAGAGTCCCTGCCGGTCATATATTAAGCCATACAATACAAATATATCGTGAAAACCTCTTCTATATAGCTCCTAGAGACATATAATATATATTTTTTAATCTGGAGTGGGTCCTTGGGGTATCAGACGTTTGAGAGACATTGATCCTCCCCTCTCCTCCTCGTGAATGTTCTGGAAATAGGCTAACCTTTAGAAAGAGATGCACGCGTTCAGTATGAACATTTTATTATTTATTATTATACCTATGTAATAAAGCCTTTTTTGCACCAATAAGTAATTTTTTTCCTTCCGATGGAAACTCTGTATTCATCGATCTACAAATTCAAACATGAGATTATTTTGTAAACGGGCGTAGCCTTGATTTTGGGTTGGAAATAAATAAATGTGTAGGTCTATTACCGCTAACTAATTAACCAGATAACATGGATTAACTACTTGGTTATAATGACTCAAACAAAAAAATTCCCCCTTTAATTTCACATAATATATCATATTAGGAAAATTTAATTTTATAATAGCCACCCGTTTAATAATTGTGGGTAGCTTAGAAGGATTAAATCAAAATTTTCTTAAAAAATATTGATCATATTCATTCATTCGCCACCTTGATTAAATATTAATTTGCTTTAACTTATAAAGAATATTTGTAATCAATTTACTTTTGAATTTTTCTGATATTAACAATCACTATTGTAACACTCTTGAATTTAAATCGAATTTTTCATATTAATAAAATATATATAAAACCTGATCAATCTTTCTTGAACATTTTTAGCAGCGTTATGTTCCAGATTTGTTCTTTGCCATTAAAGTAGGTCCAGGAAGAAGAGCAGGTGTTCCTCCTCAAATATCAGTTATCAAATAGACGTGTCTAAAAATATATTTGAGGAAAGAACGGAGGAAGTCATATTAGACAAGTCCCCTCGCCGATGATTTGGTAACTTTAATTTAATTTTGCTAAGCACCACGTATCACTTACTACCCGTTCGAATTATACGTCTATGTACTAATTAAGCTAATTTATCAAGGAGAAACTTTGACTCTATAGGAAGTGTACCCGCATTTTCATGGAAAGGTAGTGTTAAACCATTTAGTAAAACTCCACCTCAGTACACCTTGTTAAAACCCTCACTTCCCCGTAATCGGAAGTCTAATCTATTGCAAGAGTGACACCTTAGACCATTCGATCAGCGAGGCAGGTTTTATGGTAACTAAAGCCAATACAAACAAGTCCTGACAAACGTCAAATCTAAAAAGGTTTTTAGTTTTACTCCCTGACTCACCACTTCTAAGAGACTACACTTTTCTAGAAGGTAGGCAAATAAAACTAAAACATTAAAATGTCTACAATGGGCGTGGGAACCACACTCCAAAACGCTTTTAAATATATGTAATATAGAAAACAGAGTTGGATTGGAAAGGAAAGTGGGAGCTAGCACTCTTCGTTATTTTCTACCTACGCTACTTAGCTGTATATTTATTAAACATTCAAGCTCTTCCAACCTTAGTACTGGACACGCCATTGCTCTCTCTACCACGTGTGCGGCAGGCTGGCCGCTTGACAGGACCTGTGGACCTGTGGCACTCTCTATCCCCACCAGCTTTCCAAGAGCGCTCAGCAGCTGCCCAAGTCGGGCTCAAAGCTTTAGCGATAAGAGTGTACAGTCCAGTTTTCATTGGTGGGGGCTTTTAGAAAATACAAACTTTTTATTTTAGAAACAGTTAAACAATATTATTAATGTTGTTATATATATATTGATAATCTCTATCCAAAGTGATAGCTGCAAATCACATGACTTGATGAATGAATACGTTAAAGTAGATTTAGTAACTTTTCTGTCATATAAAGAAGGACCTTTCTTTAAAAATGGGACTGTACCAATGCCGCTAAAGCATATCGACCCGTAAATCAGCATAGCGACACCACAATAGAAACTATTATACGTCTATGTTTTCTACTCCTAGTCAAATTATGGCACATTGGCCTGTCAATCAGGGTAGCGGTGCTCAGGGATGAACATTTTAGATTGGAAAATTTTATGCAGTGGTGGCTTGCGGTAATAGGGTTAAATTTTAGGGGGGGAGCTTAGAGTCTATTATACATACTTCAAAATACAGTGTGTTAAGAGACAAGTGAGTTATAATAAAAGGGGGGAGGGGACTTTAGCTTGTGGAGGGGGTAGATAGGAAGCATGGAGAATAGTGGGGGGATAAATGTAGGGTCCGCTTTGAAGTTATTTTAGTTAACTTAAAAAAATTGAAGTATCCTGTATGAACATAATGGGTTTACAAAGGCTTGCATTCATTTGTTTCTAAATTCCATTCACGATAGGTTTTTACCTGGATGACAGTTCTAAAATCATATGTTTAGGTTTTGGGTCACCAACACTTGTAAAAGATCACAGTTTTGTTATAAATGTAAAGATCTTTAATTACCTGTTATATATTACATTTAAAATAACGTAAACTTAAGTTTTCTCATACTATTTCATTTTTTTTAATAACTTCTTTTTATCCAACTCGAAACAATATTTTAAACATAATTAAAAGTAATTATTTTTCGTTTTGGAACGTTACTGATTTTTTGTAATATAGTGCATACATCATTACCTTTTAATACAGGCATCGTGTTTTCTTGGAAAAGAGAAAATTTGTTGTCATTTTTTTACATACAATACATGATTTCATGATTATTTTATCGTATTTTGAAATATTTAACTGAATAAAGTATTTTCATAAACTGCGTGTCCGCATCATTGTAAAAAACGTGTTTACCGTTATGTTCAATCATATGGTTTAAATTCGTCAGTCGCCATTTTAAGGCTATGTTCGTTAGAAGTTTTTGTGAAAGTGGTGTTAATATTTTTTTAAGGGGAATAAAACTATAGATAAACTTTTGTCCGACCTCAAATAAATATATAAATAATATTGGCCTAAATTACTGTGGTTAACTATCACATTAATATATTACCATCTGTTTTCATTACAGTCATCCAAAGTGATATATGTCAGCTGTTGGCGTAGTGATATATTAGGAATTACTTCTAGTTACATTTCGAGCTGTCATTCAGGTAAATTTAGCCCGTGAATGCCTTCCTTATATACTTCTTTTGTTAGCACCGCGTCTTACCACCTCTTCGTGTTATACGCTCGTGTAATAATCACGAAAATGTGTTAGGGATGCAGATGGTTGAATTATAGGATTTGCACCCGTATTTGCGTGGAGTGAGAGTGGAAAACAATGCACGAAAAATATTCTCAGTGTACCTGACCGGGATATAACCCCGATCTCCCTGTCATCGGCAGTCTAGTCTATTGCGAGAATAGCGCGTTGGACCATGCAATCACCGAAGTAGGTGTTTCTAACTACTACTATTATTACTATTACTGCTACTTATTATTATTACTATTATTATTTAATCAGTTGTAATTAATCTACAGAAATAATAATTGAAAAGTTTCCGCTTTGTAAAACTTTCCGGAAAAAATATAGGGAAAACTTTCCGTCTCACATTTCTAGCGGTGCTATAGGAGAAACTATTGTGCCTCTATATTTACTTCCTTTAAACTAGTTTAGGCAACTTGTTGATAAGTTGGCCCGTCGTAGCTTTCTTCTCAAATCATCACAGGTTTAGTTGAGGTTTATTTTGTCGCCATTTTATTCTTTCCTGTCAATATGTTATCTTCTATCGAATCAAATATTTTCGGCAAATCTCTTGTCTGTTGTCATTAAATTCTTTTTAGTCAGTGAGCTTGTCTGTTATTAAATTCTCTTTTGTAAAAGAATGTATCTACTCTCACTATATATATATATATATATCGGTGAGTTTTTCTGCCGTCCCTAAATACTCTTCTGTCGATGAATTTGTATGTAGCTATTTCCTCCTATGTCAGTGAGATTATTTTGTCACTTTTTTTCCTTCCGTCGATAAATTTGTCTGTCACTTTCTTCACTTCTGACGATAATTTTATTTCCTGTCGCTATTCATATTTTGACGATGTATTTATCTGATATCACTACAGTATCTTCTTTAGGCGAATTTTCTTTTTGTCGCGAAATTCTTTTCAGTTGGTGAGTGAATCTGTTGTTCCTAAAATATTTTTTGTCAGCGAATGTCTCTACCGTCACTATATTATCTTCTGCCAGTGATTTCATCCTTTCATCTTTTGTTAAGATGCGCCTACAATTGTACTTGTAGATGTGTATGGTCTCCTAAAAGGTTGCAAGTCAATAGAGTAATCTCTATGCCGCTCAATCCTGTGACCCTGAGGAGTTGTTTCTGNGGGTTTGGGGGGGGGGGGGGGGGGGGGGGGTAGTGTTTGCTCAACTTTGTTCCCGACATCCAGCGCACAATATATGGGCAATGTAGTTTGGAAAAGTGATTGCTGTAGCCTGTGTTTGTTTTATTGATTGCCCTGCGTCGGGGCGAGGCTAAGGGTCTGTTTTTTGACCAAACGAGATGATAATAATGCTATGATGCCTGGGAGGGGAACCACGAGGTCAAACATGTCGTTCACTACGTCAACTCTGCTTGCTTGTTGACACAAACTGTAAGAGCATATCAAGATGTTATTAGCTGGGTGTGTGTGTCCGCAGGGCCGTGTCTAGGGGGGGAAAGGTAAAGGGGGCAATTGCCCCTGGCCTCACATCACAAGGGACCACATTTCCTCCAAAAATATTAAATTCAATTAGGGACAATTCAAAATCTCACATCAAACAATGGTGTAACTTACAAATAATGCAAGCACTACTTATAAGCAATAAGTTTTCACTTAGCGTGAGATTCCTCTTCAGATCCTGGAAAATTTTATATTTGTGTAATTTACGATTTTTGTTATTTGAGTACTGGGTTTTCATTAAAAAAAACTCCACCATTGTTCTACCGCACTCAGTTTACATAAAACCAACAGTGCTATGGTGGCGCATTCTGTAACATATTTTCATTTCTACCTCATCTGAGGCAACCAGTATATAGTGGCGCAGTCTATGATAAACAAACTTGTATTTCTCAAGTTGACACTTTTAATAACTACACGAACTGGAGCTAAGCTAAGTTAACTAGTGATGGCAATTTATTATATCTCTCGCTTTCGCAAGTTTGTCGTTATTTTTTCTTGATTAATATTGTGAATTATATAATGCTGATTATTTTTAAGCTTAATATGTGATGTAACTTAATCTTCCGCAATGAGTGTGCGTAAGTTTGATAGTGGTGCTACTAAGCGTTTAGTAAAAAAAATCGTGAGCAAGAACATATCAATAAGCTTCCAAAAATTACATCCTTCTTTGCTGCAAAGGACCAACCTCTTCAAATTCAAGAACCAGAGTTGTGTCGTAGATCGTGGTAAGACATCTTCTACTTCTTCACCACTGTTACACTGATAACAGCCACAATCCAACAAAACACAATCATTTCAGACTCAGAAAATTTAAATCCAATCAACATATCTCAAGAACTTCCCACATATTTACTTTCAAGTAGTAAAGTTGTAGTCTCAAAGCACCAGCAATTGTAGTGTAAACAATTATGAACGAGCTGTAGATATTGATAGCGCTACATTGATATCTACATTGATTCAGCAGGATCCTACAACATGGTCTCTAATAAACATCACTGAAGAAATAATTGAATATTGTGTTGATAAGGGACCAGACTATGTTCAGGGTAGTGACGGAGAATTTACTTCCTCAGATAGACAGTACTCTAAATGTACAAGGTAATTAACTTTATCTTCATTTGTGAGTGTGCTTGAAAACGGTGCGCACCGACAGAGAAAATGGTTATTATATTCCAAATATACAGGGAACCTTTTTTGCTTCTCATGCAAACTCTTCAGTATTTGAAAACGAAATTCTCAGTTTTTGACGTGTTTTTTTTTCAATTGGAAAAAACTGAATAAAAACTGAGATAGCATGTAAACAGTGTGGAGCATAGTGAATGTTCGTTAAAGTGGACTCTTCAGAAGAATAAAAACACGTCAGTTTCCTCACATTTAGTTTCACAAATAAATAATGAAATAAGTTACTGGAAAAATGTTCTTGTTAGAGTAGTGGGTGTTGTGAAATTTCTAGCGGTACGGGGCCTTCCATTTCGCGGCGACAACCAGATGCTTGGGTCACCTCGCAACGGTAACTACCTAGGAATTATGGAACTCCTTGCTCATTTTGATCCCTTTCTAAACGAACATTTAAGGATACATGGAAACAAAGGAGAATGACATATATCTTATCTTTCTTCTGATATCTGTGATGAATTCATTGAAATAATGGGCAACGAAGTTAGGAATTATATAAAAAATGATATTAGATAAGCCAAATATTTCTTAATAATAATGGATTCCACACCTGATATACATCGCATCGCATCAGTTGTCCTTTGTGTTTAGATACTGTAGTCAAGGTGATATCGCTGAAAGTTTTTATGTTTCATTCCCGTTTACAGCCATACTGGAAAATATTAAATTGAGGTTGTCACTAGTACTCTAAAAGACAACACCATCGATATACAGGACTGCAGAGGTCAAGTTATGACAATTCAGCAAACATGGCAGGTAAATATGAGGTTTCCGAGCACAAATTAAATCGATAAACAGCTCTGAGCTATATGTTCCTTGTGCAGCACATTTACTAAACTTGTTTGGCAAAATGTGAATGTCGAGATTGTAAAAAAAATATTTTTATTTCTGGAAAAGTTATACTCATTCTTTACTGCTTTCACTAACAGGTAGTCAGTTCTTGAAAGAGTAATGTTAATGGTGTGCCTAGCTCAAGGGTGGATCCAGGGATAGTTGTATGGGGCGGGAGTTTGAGGGGTAAATTGGTTTTCATGAGGCTCTATCAAATATACATTTTAATAATTTTGCTGGATAAATTTAATAATTTTGATCAATACAGATTTTAATTTATTATAATTTTAATAATAATATTGCCAGTTTAACAAAATAGTAGAAATTAACAATTAATATGATAATAATAATACGACTTTAAGAAAGAACACACTTTGGACTAACCAATTTGTAATTTTGATACAAAAATAACATAAAACAAAAAGTTGCTGTCCCAATAAAAGAAACAAATATACGCTATTTATAGGTCTAAAGTGTTTTAGTAATAAAAGAACAAATATGTATTTTAATACTAAACTTAATAGTATAGATACTTTAAAATTTTAATTTTAATCCACTTGTTTTCACTCTAGAGCTAAGTTGAAAAAGCTGTTGCCTGTTTTTATTAGGTCGTGTAGGAGATAGTGTGAGTAAGGTTTAGAGTCAGTCATTCTTTACAACTTTAAAGTATTGTTTCAATATTTATGATTATTATCTATGCAGGAGGGGACGATCACACCCCCACCCCCAGAATCCCCCCCTGACCAAGCCAGGGAAACTCGAAGAAATATATGACTTTTGATGCTAACGAGAACAAATTCATTGTGCTGTTTGTAAACATGATTATATATTCCAACAAGCTAATATAAGAAATTAAATAGATTTTTTGGAATATTTGAGCTGAAAATTACTTTAACTAAAGTTTGTTAAGTAAGATAAACACTTTTTTTAATTATGATATTCAACGAAATACGATAAGTGTAATTTAGATACAATTATATTTAACTAGGACTGATTGCCGTTATTGAAATGATTTAAATATCTAAGTACTATAGTTGTATCTGTAAACGAAATTAGATATAAGTTCATATTGCTTACACTGGCATCATACAAACTGGTCGATAAGCTGTAAAAAAGATCTCGAAGGTTAGATGAGACATGTTGCCGACACGATTTGAAACAACTGGTTGACAAAGTGACAGCAAACTCGTCGACCAATTGGGGTGCCGGCAAACCGATCGACAACACACTGGTTAACAAGTGTGGAAAAAGAAGTCGACAGGCACGTGACTGTCACGCAAAACCATTGTCGATGCGAGTAGGACCATGTGATAAGAGCCAATTGGTCGACAAAAACTATACAAATATTTGGAATGTTAGGTGGGTCAAATATCCGACCCTGGTAAGACTCACTGGTCGACTAGTTCATGCATAGGACGGTAAAGTGATTGGTATACGAATGGTCGACCAATTTGGGTGCATAAAACTAATCGACAATAAACTTGTCGGCACGTTTTGACAAAGTGATTGAAAGACAAGTAATTAACACGCAGGAATACTTAGACCAAGTTGTTGTCAAGAGTAGGAATATGTGGTAGACAACCAACTGATCGACAAAATATTAACAAATATTTGATAGCCTAGGTAGCTAGCGGCCGTCAACTCGTCGATCAATTCATACATAGAACAACAAAGTGATAGACAGCCAACTGATCGACAAAAAATAACTGGCAGACAAACGTTGAGATGGATCTATATAATAGTGCACCACACGTTAATACATTGCAAATAGAAAACTCGCTAAGCCAAAAGTTAGGTGTTTTATTTTTGTATCCAGGAGTTCTTTTTTTCACCATACATTTAGTTACATTACAGTGAACGTCTGTCATCCGCTAATAATAAAAATTTCAATCAAATTAAAACAGTGCGCTTTACTTGACATTATCTAAAATCTCGTGATCTTAATAAAAAAAATCACACATTTGTAGCTGATGATCTCCGCACGTCCATCATAGACTCTGCCTTAAAATATGAGTGAAGAATGACTCTGGACACGGAATGATTCCTGGAGCATTGGCGTACTAAGCTAAAGGTACCGGGCTCAATTGCCATGTCCAGGTGTCATTTTTCAATATTCAGAATATAATATCCTTTCTCTTTAATGTACGAGTAAAATTATTAAATATTGGTAAATTTACCAATCATATACATAATATACAGTGAAAATGTAAACCAAATTATTGTAGTACAAGTGCAGAAAAGGTATGTTTTCTGAGAATAAAATACAAGGAATTCATACAAATGTAACAATACAATCTTCGTATTGTTCAATTACTACCCCACCCAACCAGATATTACTCGTTCAGTCACTTAAAGCATACTACCCGCTCCCAAAAAAAACACCTCGATATATCCTACAATAGTAAACTTCACTATTGTAGCCCAATGTAGCCCCAACAATCATACATCAAATTGGCGTTCTTAAATGTTCATTATCAACTGTCTACTTAATATACTGTTCCTCACGTACTTTCTGATCTTCAATCTGGCCTCACTACATTACTACCCAGTCAAAACCACCAAAGTAGAAGCGTGGGGCGAAAACGACTTGATAAGTCCGTATTCGACGATCTACCCGGCCCGAGAATAATATCAACACTGGGCGATGTTTTCTAAGAGTCCAGGCGCCAAATCAACAAGCCCTGTATTGCCCCCTGGCGGAGGGATAAGGAAACCCTCGCCGGACATCGGATTTTTCCTACGTCGGTCAAAGAGATGGACTATGAATTATCACAAACAACTGCATTGCGACGATAGACATCCAATCAGCGACCAGGAAGACTTGTGAAACTACACCATGATGACGTAATGATTTGTTACTGCGTGATTGACAAGTATGTGAAACCCCCTCCCCTTTTTTCTTGTTTTCTAGACTCAATATATAGGTGAATGTAAATTGTATTAGATAGAGCATTATGAAAGAACTTTTGGGATAGAGCAGACGATGTATCAAGGTCATGGAGGAGGGATCGGGAAAAAAATTACGTTTGATATAAATATATTTGTGTTTTTAGAACAGACTATTTATTGGGGTCATGGATGAGGGGCCAATGGAGTAAATTATTAGATGTTTGAGTCAAAGCCATGGAGAAATCGCGTCTGACAATATATATTTTTATTTTATATAGCAAACTTTGTTTTGGGGTCATGTAGGTCAAACTTATTATGTAAATAGTCATATCTTTGAGTCAACGCAATGGAGATATTTCGTTAATTTAATATGTAGCACTGACCTTGTATTAGCGTCTTGTGAGATAGACCTGTTTTCTCTTAATTGTAAATAGTCGTAACACGAGCAGCGTAATGGAGAAGTTACGTTTCATATAATTGTTCGGGGTGTTAGAGAACATATATAGATAA
The DNA here is from genome assembly GCA_902151425.1 of Timema shepardi. NCBI lineage: Eukaryota > Metazoa > Arthropoda > Insecta > Phasmatodea > Timematidae > Timema > Timema shepardi. The sequence goes on along the minus strand of CABFVX010001414.1, from coordinate 142,284 downwards.
TATGGATATATCAAGAATGTCTTTGTTAGTTATTACCTTATAGCTCTATAACCATTTGACGTAACATTTTTAGATTAAAGTAAATTGTTATGTGGTGGCGCGACTTCTTGCGTTTGATTCTCTACTTCATGGATTACATCCATTAATTATCCTTGTGACTAATGTAAACTTTGAATTGAAGTAATTAGAAGGACACGAGATGTCACACAGTATTCTTGTGCAGTAAATCCGATACACTTATTCATGGGTATCAATCGGCTTATTTATATTAATACCAATTTTTGTGTAACAATTTATGAAAGACCTTAAGTCCTGTTATTGTGAAGGTACTGCGTATGATGCAATGTTTTCTTTTACAGTAGTAGCTATTGGAAGTTTTTGAATTAAGGCCACACTTTCCTTTGTTTGTTTTCTGCTTTGAGCAAATTAAAATATTC
>CABFVX010001414.1:113494-141715 GCA_902151425.1 Timema shepardi | reverse complement strand
ATATATTACTTTCATAGTTAATCCACTTTTATTATTGAAAACTCTGTACGCTTTGAAATAGTAGAGCCAAATCCTGGCATTTAAATTTTAGTTTTAGAAAATCGTTAAAATAACTTAGATTTGTTTTTAACACAAACAAAATATTTCAATAAATTTTAATAGGCCTGTACATCCATTGTTTAACTTAACAAATATTTTATCACAAATATGTATGACAAAGTTATATCTTCTTTATCAAATAAGGAGAAGGGGATAAAAATAAAGAAGATATAATTTGGTCATTAATTTTTAATACTTCTTACCAAATCAAATACGAAAATTTTAAATTTACGTGTTTCTTCTTTATTCAATTTTAGGCCAATGAGGAAATCTACATTGTTTTTAAAGTTTAAACAATCGGACAACTCCTGTATCATTGTAACATATCTAACAATCAACAAAGATAAAGATCCTCTATGAAAAATAAACCTCATATAACATAGTTTGTATTTATTTAACATTCAACATATTATTATTATTATTATTAGCACCGCGTCTTACTACCCGTTCGGGTTATACGCACTTACGCTAATGTGTAATGGTAGGGTGATTGTGAGATGAAATGGAGGACCTACAGTTTAACGTGGAATCCGAACCACGGTGGAGGCCTGGCATTCCCCACATTCACAAGATGTCTTGTCAGAGGGGAAGGAAGGATTTGGTAATCAGATAAATCTTTGCCGCGACCGAGGATTGAACCCCGGGCGCCAGCACAGAAGCCTGACACCTCACCCCTAGACCGCAAGGTCACCATCAAATCCTTGAAAATATGTGTTTCCAATCTAAGAAGTGACTTTGATGAAATGGAAATTAGAGCAAAATAACTAAGCAATTTACACAGATACCCAAAGTTCCGAAAAGTATCCTGATGGAAAAGATGAATTTTCCACTATTTTAACATCCCGTGATATTTACATAATGTTATTATTTCTGTGTTCTATTGATAAGCTCAACATGTAGCTTGAGAAGATAGCTGCTTCCTACAAAGAAGTTGCCACAACATTTGGGTTTCTTTGTAGATTAACTACAATAAGTAATGACTAGGGGCTCAAATCGAGCCCTGATGAGTTGGTCAAACGATACGTAAGGATCTACAGCTAGTTTTTAAGAGTGAAGTATTATAGCTCTCTTCTTTTATCAAAGGACTTCAGATTGAAGATGGTGTTTCTTTTTCCAATGCACAGGAGATTTCGCAACAGTTATATAAAAGCTATTTAATTGATGTCTTCCCAAATGCAGCAATTGCTGTGTGTTGTATTTGACATTAACACTTTCAAATTGTGAAGGCATAAGGTCATTTTCCAAAATGTATTTTGTAAATAACCGATTTCGATCTACAATTACACAAGGAAGATTGGACTCGTTGACGGTAATTTCTTCAGAACATGACCTGATGAACAACATTTGGTTTGATGAACTTATTAGTGTGTTTCCGTTAAGAAGGTGAAAAAGAAATCTTTTCAAAGTGTGTTGATTAATTTATTGTTTTATTTATATTGTGTAAAATGTAGTCAGTAATTAATTTTATCTATTTATTTTGTACTCATTTGTTTAAATGAACTCGACACTTTTGCAACTAAAAGGGTGAAATAATTCCTTTGTTTGCTTGATTGAATTGATTCACAAAACATGTGAAATTATTAAGTAACATAAATACGTATTAACAGTTTGATGCTAAATTGATAAACCGACGTAAAAATGGGGCCCTCAGATTTGTTTGCCCCGGGCCTCACACTTCCTAAAAAGGTTCTGTGTGTGTTTGTGTGTGAGTTGGGTTGGGGGTTCGGAGGGGGGGGGGGAGGGGCTGTTGAAAGCCTTTATTCAACCCAAGCCATCACAGAAGGAATATACCTTTTATATTTGACAGCTTTAGTGGTAAAACCATTGTTATAGATTAATCGATCTTAAGGTGGGATTGAAAGGGGCATGAGTTAAGCTCCATATTTGCATAGTTATTTTTATTTTATAACAAAACACTTTTTTGGATAGGTGGATGAATTTCCTAGCTTCATATCCAAAGGACCCCGGTTTGAACTCCAGCGCTTCAATTAATATTAGCACCGCGTCTTACTACCCGTTCGGGCTATACGCACTTACGCTAATGTGTAATGGTAGGGTGATTGTGAGATGAAATGGAGGACCTACAGTTTAACGTGGAATCCGAACCACGGTGGAGGCCTGGCATTCCTCACATTCACAAGTTGTCTTGTCAGAGGTGAAGGAAGGGTTTGGTAATCAGATAAATTTTTGCCGGGACCGAGGATTGAACCCCGGCTGCCAGCACAGAAGTCCTACACCTTACCCCTAGACCACCAGGTCACCTACTCCAGCGCTTCCAGATTTGTAAAACTGTAGGTATGGAGTGGGGTCAACTCAGCCTCGTGATGAAGTAGCAACGCAGGTCTAGAAAACTGAGATTAATGGACAGAGTGTTTGTTGTGATAACCACATGATAACCTCTATTCGCAGAAGTGTATACCATCTTCGCCAACAGACGGCGGCCTCTTGCTTGGTACGACTCAATTGTGGGCTGACGATTTGGAGGTTTGTTTTTTCAGTCGATACATTTGGTTTAGTTTTATACGCAACATTTTTTGAATATCCGCTATAAGCATCGCAAAATTTGACTAATATTATCCCCTTCGCCTCACCCCTCAGTTCAAATGATTTTGTTAAAATGTAAATCTAGGCTCTTAACATTTCAAGAACTGTAGAGAATACCGACTATGTGTAGAAAATTAAACTAAATGTAGCTATTGAAGTCATATTTAATTTAATTTGAGAAAAAATCGTTTTTGTTTAAAACAAATAAGGACTTTAACTGACGTTCCCTCCTTATCCCCCCACCCCCTCCACTAGAATGCTACCCTCATCTGTGGACATTCAAAATAAACGTCAAGGTAATCTAGTCCGGATTGCCTGTGTCAGGAAGCCCGAGGTCCGAATCATGGGTGGGTGTACTTAGTTTGAAAAAAAAACGTTTTCTTCTCTCTCTCTCTCTCTCTCTCTCTCTCTCTCTCTCCATTTAAATGTGGGTACATTTGATCAAAATTCAATTTATTATTCTTAAGACGAGGCTCCACATATTTATTTACCATAATGTTGGGTCTCAAATGATGAGTGTTAGCTTAAAATTAATATTATTATAATCAATGGTAGAAATGTTAGTACTATTCATATTTGTTATTTTTTATATCATCCCGTCTTACTACCTGCCCAGATTATAATCATATATGATAATTGCTTCAATGAGGTAGAGATGAGGAATGAAGCTTTTTAGAGGTACAGTAGCACAAAGTTGTTGGCGCCAGTCATCACAATTCAAGATCATTCAACTGTATAACCTCTAAGTTTGAGTAACTCGAGTGGAACAGTTGTGCTGTGGTGTTTATACAAGCGATGTGTTTAGTGTAGTGTTTGTTATCTTCCCGATTGGTTAACGTGTTATTAGAATCAATAAAATATTATATTGTGCCCATACCTCTCGTGGACACTTCCAACGCTGTGGGCGACAATGTGACAGCCCCCGTTTTCACCGGTATCGATAGTAGGGGTTCGCGCACCAGGCTTGGGGCGTGGCACGACAAGTCGTTATGAAGGTGTTGTCTTTATTCAGGGCTCTAATTATTCTACCCCTTGGTTGGTTCGGTTACACAACTTATTATATAAAGAAACCCCATCTCTACTCCCGCACGTGATAACATCGCAATCCCCAACTCGCTCCAAACAAGCCCAGAGCCGAGAGCCAACGGCTCGTGAACGGCTGACGCGCATGGACACGAGTCTGAGTACCGAGCCACGCAACCCGACGCGCCATAGGCGACGAGGCCGTGCGCAGCCAACTGCGCATGGCAAGAAGGGGGAGGGGGGACGGGCAAACCACGCTGCGCGCGGTCCCAAAGATAAATGACGAACTCGGCACAATATGTACAGTACTTTATTACACGTATGTTAATACACCATTATATATACACGTAATATATTGTACTGTACGTATTATTATTGTTACTTTACCGTACAATACTACAGTACACCGCGACTGTACCTATAATATTCGATACTGTACTGAGATTCATCTTTGTTTAGTAAACATGACATAGCAAACATGCATCTTATACGAGTTGATTCATAAAACTCGACATCACAATAACTAGACACCAGCTCAATCCACATTAGGTCGAGTTACCGAGACTCTTCTGTAATCTATCCGAAAGAAAATGGAGAACCGTTTAGGAAAAACCACCCTCAGTAGACCCAACAAGGATTCGAACCCCAATTTCGCCGTATTTAACAGGTCAGTCTAACATGAGAGTGACGCCTTAGACCACTCGGCCACCGAAGAGGGTCATATCGATGTTGGTAGAGCTAGTAGTATTAGTATTATCGGTATTAGTAACGATGGTAGTGGTAGAGCATGTCTCATGCCGAGCTAGCCGGGAAATATGGATGTCTTGGGACCCCATTCTTAAGGTGAGATATTCGTAGACACGAGAAAATGCCGGTGATTTTGTCATTTTCATAGAAAAATATTTCTTTGTCCAGAATAAATAAAATAGTGCTCCAGAAGCAACGTTTAGTTTAATTTTATTCACATTGTAATATCAACAGTTGTTGAATATCTATTAAGGGTATCCTGGAATTTAATGACAACTTTATCTTTTAATTTAAAAAGTTTCTCTTATAATGCCGTTTTGCCTATGACAGAAATTCAACAGTTGTTGATATCACCCTGTGAAGAAAATTAAACTAAACTTTGTTACTGGAGCAAAATTTGGTTTATTTTGACATAATAAAACTGCAGAAACACTGACTCTTCCCACGCCCCCTACATCCTCACCTTAAAACTGACTCCTTAAGGTGTTGTTTTTATCACGCAAGAACCAATGAATATTTAAATACAATGAAAATGACGCAGTACCAGTGTGTGTCTGACTGGACGTGTGCATGTGTGTCTTGCCTCTACATTACCATACATAGTGTGTGGTGTGCACTACCCCCTCCCCCTTCCCCACAAACCCTTTTATAGGACACTAAGGGGATGACGCAGCGTCTCCACAACAACTACTCCTTCAGGAATAACATGGCAACAAGAGAATGGACGCGGCAAGGGGCGTATAAACGGAGGAAACACAAGGATCCTAGATAAGTGAGAGAGTGAACTCTAATCTAAGGATCCTTCACAGCAAGGACATGGGGAAAACTGGGATTTGTTAAGGAGCATACAAAGTAAGGAAAGAAAAGCGTATGTCCGAGAACCCAGACATGTGCGGGAAATACCCTTGATGTGAGAACTCTTCAGAGCAAGGAAATAAAGAAATACCCGTGATGTGAGAACTCTTCAGAGCAAGGAAATAAAGAAATACCCTTGATGTGAGAACTCTTCAGAGCAAGGAAATAAAGAAATACCCTTGATGTGAGAACTCTTCAGAGCAAGGAAATAAAGAAATACCCTTGATGTGAGAACTCTTCAGAGCAAGGAAATAAAGAAATACCCGTGATGTGAGAACTCTTCAGAGCAAGGAAATAAAGAAATACCCTAAGGATAATATTTTTATAATCGATATTAAGAGGACAATCAAATTCCAATTCGACACAAACTGCTTTTATTTCGTATGTTGGGAGCTTGGTTGACGCCCTAAACTAGGCTATATATACGGCCCTTAATTTATAAATATAACATATTTTAAACGTTTTTAACGTCCTAGCGCCGCATTTTACTACCCATTTGGTTTAAACACCTATGTACTAATTACACTAATGTGTTAGGGATTAATTAATTAATTTAGAGGAAGTGAATCCTCATTTATGTGGAGGGAGAGTGAAAAGCGTTTTAGGGAAAACCTCGCTGAATGCACCCGACTGAGATCCAACCCCGATCTCCCCTCCTTCGGCAACATAGTCAGTGTGAACACGGCCTTACTCAGACCCTCATATAAACAATAACTTGGATTGAAGTTTCAGTGTGAACACGGCCTTACTCAGACACTCATATAAACAATGACTTGGATTGAAACTTCAGTGTGAACACGGCCTTACTCAGACACTCATATAAACAATGACTTGGATTGAAGCCTCAGTGTGAACACGGCTTTACTCAGACACTCATGTAAACACTGTCTTGTATATCTCCAGAAATGTAGTGTAATTTCTTCTTTGTGTCGTGAACAAGAGCAATCAACCAGACGAATAATCTCGACCTAATGTTTGTTATTAATAACTTGTCTCTGTTTAATGAGCACATTGCGTGTGACTCGCAAACCACTTCCATGCGTTCTGAGGTACCCAGCTGGGAAGGGAAACATATTCCCGCCTCGTGACTCTACAGTTACTCACTTCAAATGAAGGGTTCGTTCTCTCGCGATATGTAAGGTTATATTACTCGCTCCACACGACTCACTAGTCACCAGGGCCAGCCGCATGTTTCAACTAAGGCCGGACTTAAATTAAAGTGAGCATTTTTTGTTGGGACTTTCTGGGACAGTCAATCTAAAATTACTGGAGAGAGGAGAAGAGGTTAACTGCAATTTAAATGGCTTATAATACAGAATGGGGCTGAATCAATTAAACGATTAGTAACTCGAAAATCAACACTTTAATTGAAAAGTAAGTATTCGCTATCTAAATGAAAGCAAGATACAAACTAAACTTTTTTTTTGAAGGTAATGCCACTCAGGTGAGCTCCATCGGATGTCAGGCAAACCTCAGCACGGTATCTATCACTTTCCTCAGCACAGATCATCTAATTGTTTCCGTCCCACCTGTACATCCTGTCGTGATGGTTCTTATTTTCGTGTTATTGGACCGTGTTGATAAATTGGGTCTACGAAATGTTGCGATATACAGGGATTTCATATTCGTATACACTAAATCTTTGAAGGGCTTACCAGTTACACTGTCCTTAGGCTATGTGGCCCTTTACAGTGCAACCACTGATACCCATCGGGACTGGAACCTTTTCGCCGGACATGGACCTAAGTCCATGAGTGCCATTCCGGGTACTCCGGCACCCGAAAAAGACAGTGCCAGCCTGCCTTGGGCTACTTGAGAACCCCCCCCCTCCCCTCCACTGGGACCGGATGTAGGGAGGAGTTGATTCCTCCTAGTGATCGCCCATCACGAGGAAGTCAGGAGCTAAACCTCCAAACAGCCGTCTCCTCAACCTTCGTTCTTAAAAGCCCCAGTACTTTATATTCTTCACACACCATCTTGACTGCCACCTCTTCAGCACCTTTCTTGAGACAGACTGCCCGTAATTACCCAGCGGAGTACCTCGAGGAGGTGCCCTGACCAGCTATCCCCGCTACACGAGTACGCAATACCAACAGCTCAGTGCGTGTCGGGGATCACCGCTCCTCACACACAGATGACCATGTCGGGGTCTTGCCTATTCCGGACCTCAATGTCCGTCACATTGCCCAGGGACCACACTGTGGAGGCGCTCTGACAGGACCTTTAGAGAGCTGTCAGTACCGGAAGGTGGCAAAGACAATCTAGTGCTCGTTTATATGAAACGTGCGCGGGCCCAGAGCGCGTCCCGGCCGCTGTGCGTCGGGCCGGTGCCTTACACCTGACCCCCATGACCCCCGATATACTGGGCTATTCAAATATTCAGGTAAAAATGTATACAGGTGACAATACAAGTATCTACACGTAAATAGCTTGGGGTAGGCGATGCCAAATGGTGGCGCGATGAGACGTCAAAGTTGGTGCTGTGTGCACCTTGAGGGTAGGCAACTCAACAATCTTCAGTGTATAGCACGTGGAGTGTGATGTAAACTATGACTACTAACAGGCACCATCCATCATCATATTTGTTAAGAAAGGGAGTGGTGGGGAGGCATGTGTTGGTTTACGTGGTGTGGAACAAGTGTTGGCTATCCTTCAGGTGCATACGGTGACAACTTTGACGTCTCGTAATGCCAGCAGTTGGTGTCGCAGACAACTCAATGAAATGTTTAAAATTGTATTGAATACTTGTTTGTTAATAACAAGCTTTCTTTGTTTCGGGGTGAACTTACATTTTTTTTAAATCTCTGTGTTCTAATGGCCAGAGTCCCTGGATACAGATCCCCAGGTCATAGGTCATAATAATCAAATATGGCTTCAGTACAAATATAGTTTAATTTTCTTGATATTGTGACTTCAACATTCCTTGAATATCTGTCGAGAATGTCCTGGAATTTAATGGCAACCTTTTTTTTTTTAATTTAAAAAGTTTGTAATCTAATGCCGCTATACTCATGACCGATATTCAACAACAGTTTATGTCACCATGTGAAGAAAATTAAACTTATGTCTATACTGCAGCAATAGTTTATTTATTTTTGACCAAAAAATATTTGATGCAAAAACATTGCCCTTTTCTCGCGTTCCCTAAATCCCCACACTAAGACGGCTCCACACGTAAAATTCGATTGAAGCAATATCAGGGAGAAACGCTGGACAGCTTCAGTACTAACAAACATCAAATGAGGTGGGAGATGGACCTTGACACCCACGTGTAGACAACATTGTGAACATGTTTCTATATTAGCCTCCTCTACCATCCCACGTATAGACAACATTGTGAACATGTTTCTATTTTAGCCTCCTCTACCATCCCACATATAGACAACATTGTGAACATGTTTCTATATTAGCCTCCTCTAACATCCCACATGTAGACAACATTGTGAACATGTTTTTATTTTAGCCTCCTCTACCATCCCACGTATAGACAACATTGTGAACATGTTTCTATCTTAGCTTCCTCTACCATCCCACATATAGACAACATTGTGAACATGTTTCTATTTTAGCCTCCTCTACCATCCCACGTGTAGACAACATTGTGAACATGTTTCTATATTAGCCTCCTCTACCATCCCACATGTAGACAACATTGTGAACATGTTTCTATCTTAACCTCCTCTACCATTCCACATGTAGACAACATTGTGAACATGTTTCTATATTAGCCTCCTCTACCATCCCACATATAGACAACATTGTGAACATGTTTCTATCTTAGCCTCCTCTACCATCCCACATGTAGACAACATTGTGAACATGTTTCTATTTTAGCCTCCTCTACCATCCCACATATAGACAACATTGTGAACATGTTTCTATCTTAGCCTCCTCTACCATCCCACATGTAGACAACATTGTGAACATGTTTCTATTTTAGCCTCCTCTACCATCCCACATATAGACAACATTGTGAACATGTTTCTATTTTAGCCTCCTCTACCATCCCACGTATAGACAACATTGTGAACATGTTTCTATCTTAGCCTCCTCTACCATCCCCCATATAGACAACATTGTGAACATGTTTCTATTTTAGCCTCCTCTACCATCCCACGTATAGACAACATTGTGAACATGTTTCTATTTTAGCCTCCTCTACCATCCCACATGTAGACAACATTGTGAACATGTTTCTATCTTAGCCTCTACCATCCCACATGTAGACAACATTGTGAACATGTTTCTATATTAGCCTCCTCTACCATCCCTAACGTTACATTACACTACAGTCATACATTTACACGTTATTTAAAATAGTTTGTTAAAGTATTGGGTTTGTCTCAAATAAAAACTATTGGTCAAACTATTTAGCGCTATTTTATCAGATTGTTAAATTAAAATAAGAACAAAAAACGTAGTTAATTACTACACTCAGGGCTGTATCAAAATACCTTAGTTTTTATTAGCAGTGCATCCTACTATTGGTTAAAGTTATTCTCATTTGCACTACCTACGCTTATGAGTTTGGGATGATAAAGGTTGAATTTATAAGAATTTTATCCCCATTTGCGTGGAGGGAGAGCGGAAAACTATTTATCTAAAAAAACTCCTTAAGTACACTCAACCGGTGTTCGAACTTCGATCTACCTGGCAGTCTAGTCTAACTCGAGGGTTACGCCTTAGACCATGCGTCCACCGAAACAGTTAATATCTTCGTCCTATACTAAATTCCACATTTGGATTCTTAAGCTATCAATAAGTAGTTTAGGATAATATTCCTCCTTTAGCAACTGTAGTTCTCCTAAGATAGGCCTTGGGCACACGCGTGGGAACTATAGTAGGATCAACATAACTTGTTGATGTTGATTACTGTTTGCGAGAGGCACTGCACTACGTGTTGGAACGTTTGGTCACTTACTGTGCGTTCACACGTTCACAGAAATACACAAATAGAACATAAATTTTCACAGGTGATGAGCTTTAAGCAAATCACATAATTTCTGCGCGATATCTGTCATTTGTTCGCTCAGCGGAGGTTGATAATGTTTCAGCTTGGTACGTTCTGCACCATAATGAACAGCTTGTATGAGACAGTGCTCACGCGTTGTGTGAATATACCCAATTAAAAAGCTACGTCAAGTTTCTCGAAACGATTTGAAACAATTCGTTAAATGTAACACCCACGTGTGTTCCTTTCCGTTAAGTTGTGTCACGTCTGAATAGTAATCTAAAAACCGCCATGGTGATCGTAATCGTAACTCTTTGGTTAACCACTAGAAAATAAATAAATAAGCACACCGGTGGACACGTGGACTAAAGCGTAAATCTCATCTCGTATGATTTATCAGAGACAGGGAGGGTGGGACCTGAATATTAGTCGGATGTACTTAGGGTGGTTTTTCCCTAAAGGGTTCACTCCCTATTTCTCCAAGCAAATGAAGATACATTTCCTCTAAACTCTACCTTTAACATCCATATTCCACTAGTTTAAGTATGCGGGATGTGTATCAAGACGCGGTGCATGTAAAGGAAAGTAGACGTGTCTAGATTCTGTTGCGAATCAGCAACGTATTTCTGCGATCGTGAGAATTTCTGGTTTATTTAGCAGAGGCTGCTCCATATTTTCACCGAACAAGGAAGGTACGCCAGCTTTAGTAGCATCCATGTACCCTCGTTGTAAACTTTATAGCAGTCTACACAGCTTACCTCCGAATACCGCCTGTTACTAAGTTAAGGCTGATAGTGTACAAACACAGTCTTGGGTCGATACTCGATTATGCGTGTCCGGCTCTAGGCTGTTTCGTCGACTCGGGTACGAAGGCGATACAAAGACTGCTAATTATTGGAAAAATGTTCTGGTTCCTTGAGGAATCGGTCTCCGCACCGGCATTTAAAAACAAACGGTCCTTAATGGAAGCCTTATATGTATACAACCAATAACTGGCTTGGCTTTTTTTTTATGTATTTTCGCAAATCAATTTTTTTACGTGCATCGCGTCTTACTACCCTTCCGAGATATATACATATTTGAATTAATTAGATGGGAATAGTGAATGTATTATTATTATTGTTAGCACCACGTCTTACTACCCGTTCGGGTTATACGCACTTTACGCTAATGTGTAATGGTAGGGTGATTGTGAGATGAAATGGAGGACCTACAGTGTAACGTGGAATCCGAACCACGGTGGAGGCTTGGCATTCCCCACATTCACAAGATGTCTTGTCAGAGGTGAAGAAAGGGCTTGGTAATCAGATAAACCTGTGCCGGGACCGAGGATTGAACCCCGGACCCCCAACACAGAAGTCCGACACCTTACCCCTAGACCGCCAGGTCTCCAATATAGTGAATGTAGAGTCTATAAAAAATGTAATCGCTTTTGCGTGGATGAGAGTGGTAAACCATTTACTAAAACATACCTCACTACACTCTCTGGGATTACAACCCCGACCTCCCCGTCACCATATTTACCCCTTTCCTCACGTACCGACCAATATATATGTTTTGTTATATCATCACTATACCCCTAACAGCCATGCCTGTATGTTTGTGCACTTATTTACAATCTGAGTTATTTTAATTTTGTTTAGTTCAGGTATTTGACTTTTTGAATCGACTGATTATATTACTACATTACTTACAAACTAACTTAAATTTAGAACAGACACAACATCATGTCCCCGGTCGTTTATTCATCGTAATGAAATGGTAAACCCACATTCATGAAAAACAATAAAGTTTTCAACCTTGCCCGGAATCGAATCTGGAACCATTATCTCAGTAAACAGATACGCTACCAACCGAGCTAAGGGGCCTTACATCTATTATATAATGCACTTGAGGGGGAGGGGGGGGCCTCCATCGTAGCGTTACGCTTCGTGACACGAGGGAGGGGGCTTTAGGCTAGCGTAATGTAACGAAGTTTTAATTTATAAAACACACAATAAAAATAAATATGGTTGATTTCATCGAATTAAATTTAATGGAAAAGGTAGGCTACTAAAAAGTGTTTCATTAAGTTTTTAATTAGTGGTTCATTTATTCGTATGAGTACTAAACTGTTTTTCATTTTCAATTCCAAAGATGCGACCTTTTATGTTGACCCGTATCAGTAAAACTACGATCAACAGGCTGCAGGTCACATTGTATCGCTGTTTAGGGTTCATGGACCGAACGTATAATAAATACAAATAAAACTATTTGATTAGAAATTGCATCCTTTATTCAAAATCTGATTTATTTTAAACTTGTAAGATCCGACGTTAAAATAACTAGTGTACTAAAAAAAACCCAGCATATTCGAAAATAATATGAGTAAAATGTGTTTTTATAGTTAAAACGGAAGCGTTACGTAACTTAAGGAGGGAGAGGGGGTGGGTTGCGAAAGCGTTACGGAGCGTGACATAACTTGAGTTTTCAAATTAAAATGTATTACTTATACAAAGTTATGACTATTTACATTTTAAATGAATATAAATTGTATTTTTTCCTCTCACTTTCAACTCTTCTCGACGTATGATATTTTATGTTGTGTTCTTTTACAATATTAATCTCTTATAATCCTTTTGAAGTGTGGATGATGGAGATCAATTGTAAATACGACAGTATCAATTCACACTAGAATGAATATAAGTGTATATAAACCGTGGAAGTGACGTAAAAGAGTAATGGGTGACATTTGGTAATTCTGTTGACTATAAAGAGATGCCACGAAACTTAAACGCTCATTAATTATGTCTAGGACCGTTCATATTTCTCAATGAAAGGAAACACGGTCGAAGGTCGCAAACAATGGAATCTAAATAATCAGCTTGAATCCTATTTGAAGTTTGAAGGGCTCTAGCTCAAAGTGTTATCTCCATTAAGGTTGGCCCATGAATAGGCAACAGGGATTATTGGTGGTCCAGAGAGGTCGTGTGGAATTACAACCGCCGCAAACAGATGCTGGGACAAAGCCGTGCTATGAGTGGCGGGCGGACATATTGGCCTAATACCGCGATAGAGTGGAGTGAGCAGCGAGAAGCCATGTCACGGAGGAAGGCTGTAAGCTCTCAAGCTAAGGAAACAGGCACAGAAATATTGTTATTGTTGCACTGGATTAGTATTGTTTGTAAACACTCACAGAAATATTGTTATTGTTGTACTGGACTAGTAGTGTTTGGAAACAATCACAGAAATATTGTTATTGTTGTAATAGAATAGTAGTGTTTGGAAACACTTACAGTACTATTGTTATTGTTGTACTAGACTAGTAGTGTTTGGAAACAATCACATAAATATTGTTATTGTTGTACTAGACTAGTAGTGTTTGTAAACAATCACAGAAATATTGTTATTGTTGTACTAGACTAGTAGGGTTTGGAAACAATCACATAAATATTGTTATTGTTGCACTAGACTAGTAGTGTTTGGAAACACTCACAGAAAGATTGTTATTGTTGTACTAGACTAGTAGTGTTTGGAAACAATCACAGAAATATTGTTATTGTTGTACTAGACTAGTAGTGTTTGGAAACAATCACAGAAAGATTATTATTGTTGTACTGGACTATTAGTGTTTGGAAACAATCACAGAAAGATTGTTATTGTTGTACTAGACTAGTAGTGTTTGGAAACAATCACATAAATATTGTTATTGTTGCACTAGACTAGTAGTGTTTGGAAACACTCACAGAAAGATTGTTATTGTTGTACTAGCCTAGTAGTGTTTGGAAACAATCACAGAAATATTGTGATTGTTGTACTAGACTAGTAGTGTTTGGAAACACTCACAGAAAGATTGTTATTGTTGTACTAGCCTAGTAGTGTTTGGAAACAATCACAGAAATTTGTTGTACTAGACTAGTAGTGTTTGGAAACAATCACATAAATATTGTTATTGTTGCACTAGACTAGTAGTGTTTGGAAACACTCACGGAAAGATTGTTATTGTTGTACTAGCCTAGTAGTGTTTGGAAACAATCACATAAATATTGTTATTGTTGCACTAGACTAGTAGTGTTTGGAAACAATCATATAAATATTGTTATTGTTGTACTAGACTAGTAGTGTTTGGAAACAGTCACAGAAATATTTGTTATTGTTTCACTAGACTAGTAGTGTTTGGAAACAATCACAGAAATATTGTTATTGTTGTACTAGACTAGTAGTGTTTGGAAATAATCACAGAAAGATTGTTATTGTTGTACTAGACTAGTAGTGTTTGGAAACAATCACAGAAAGATTGTTATTGTTGTACTAGCCTAGTAGTGTTTGGAAACAATCACAGAAAGATTGTTATTGTTGTACTAGCCTAGTAGTGTTTGGAAACAATCACAGAAATATGGTTATTGTTGTACTATACTAGTAGTGTTTGGAAACAATCACAGAAATATTGTTATTGTTGTACTAGACTAGTAGTGTTTGGAAATAATCACAGAAAGATTTTTATTGTTGTACTAGCCTAGTAGTGTTTGGAAACAATCACAGAAAGAGTGTTATTGTTGTACTAGTCTAGTAGTGATTGTTAAACACTCACAGAAATATGGTTATTGTTGTACTAGAATAGTAGTGTTTGGAAACAATCATAGAAAGATTGTTATTGTTGTACTAGAATAGTAGTGTTTGGAAACAATCATAGAAATATGGTTATTGTTGTACTAGAATAGTAGTGTTTGGAAACAATCACAGAAAGAGTGTTATTGTTGTACTAGTCTAGTAGTGTTTGTAAACACTCACAGAAATATTGTTATTGTTGTACTAGTCTAGTAGTGTTTGTAAACACTCACAGAAAGAGTGTTATTGTTGTACTAGACTAGTAGTGTTTGGAAACAATCATAGAAAGATTTTTATTGTTGTACTAGAATAGTAGTGTTTGGAAACACTCACAGAAATATTGTTATTGTTGTACTAGACTTGTAGTGTTTGGAAACACTCACAGAAATATTGTTATTGTTGTACTGGACTAGTAGGGTTTGGAAATAATCACAGAAATATTGTTATTGTTGTACTAGACTAGTAGTGTTTGGAAACAATCACAGAAAGATTATTATTGTTGTACTGGACTATTAGTGTTTGGAAACAATCACAGAAAGATTGTTATTGTTGTACTAGACTAGTAGTGTTTGGAAACAATCACAGAAAGATTGTTATTGTTGTACTAGACTTGTAGTGTTTGGAAATAATCACAGAAATATTGTTATTGTTGTACTAGACTTGTAGTGTTTGGAAACAATCACAGAAAGATTGTTATTGTTGTAATAGCCTAGTAGTGTTTGGAAACAATCACATAAATATTGTTATTGTTGCACTAGACTAGTAGTGTTTGGAAACACTCACAGAAATATGGTTATTGTTGTTCAACTCGAGTAGCGAGTAGTCGCGTCATTTGAGGCGAAAGAGCCACAACAGAGAATGTAATCACTACGCAAAAAAAACCTTTTTTAATCATTAATTTAGAATAATAATTTATTTATTTTTAGTTTTCAAAATTAAATATTTATTAGAAAATATTTTTTACTTGTATTTTTGAATTAAATATTATTCCAGCGTTATTCAATGACAGATCTTGGAAATTCAATAATCTTGTTTTCTTTTATAATACAATGAAATAAGTCCATTTATTTTATTTACAACCTACATGGACACAAATTATCAGCGAATCATTTCAACTTAAATTACTTCACAATGTGACGTCATTAGAGGTACATTTTGTAATGTTGAAGTTTATGATAGTCCTTTCGACTAATGCGTAGTGTAATAATAACAAGTATCTCGTCTAATCACAGATGGAAAAAAAGAAGTTGTAACGTTAAGATAGAAACAATAAATGTTAGACATTTCATTACATCGTATTTGTGTGCCATTTTCAATTATTGTATCTCCACGTTTAGGGGATAAGCGACAGCCATTCTCTCGATAAGCCAAACAAAGAAACTGTTTCACTCGCTTGCACGCTCTCGCTTGAAAATCTTTATTTGTATGTTTGTTTCCACTGTCAGACGCACAAAGAGTCTTCTCACTTTGCCTTTACCCGGAGGAATGTTTCTGTAACATTTCTCGTTTAAATCATAATCCGACAAGCTTTCTATCTAATACCTTAAAGCGATGTCTTGTTGGAAGAGGAAGATGTTAAAAAGTTTAGCATACTCAGAAAATAAGGAATGTGAAACATTAATCTTCTTCTAAATATTATAGCATTTTTTATAGATTTTTTTTTTGAGAATTAGTAACACAAAGAAATTAAAAACAAAAACACCCTTGAAAATTGGTAAATTTACATCTGAATATATATATAAATCTTTCTCGCGTGCTTTCAATATCAACATGAGTGTGTTGAAACTTGCTTGATATCTTTCCGCGTGCACAAAACCTACGTGAAATAATAATAATAAAGAGAAAATTTCAAAAAAATAGTTCAAATTTATTACACACACATATATATATATATATATGTTTGAGCTTGTGAAATTACATAAAATATACACTCATATCGCTAAATATACAAATTTGGAATAAAGACTTTGACTTCTTAAAATAAATATAATAAATTGTGCAAAAAACTAAAGATAAAATTTAAAAATTTGGAGCTATCAATTAATTTAAGATGCTCTGAGGGACTTAGAAATTTGAACGTATCCTCGACATGCAAAATAATGCAATAAATTAAATTTTATGTATATAATATATACATACATTTGTATAATTGCATTTCTAGCTTTTTCTTTGATTCGCGTAGTAAGGTAGTGTGGAAGAGAATGCGAGTTAAGCTTAGTTTATTTACAATTTAATAGTAATTCTTTTTTGGTGAAAATAAATAAATTTTGTTTCTGTTGATACACTTAATATGATTTTATACACATGGTATATGTCAATGACATAGTGGCATATGAACATACATATTTTATATGAAGAAAAAAGATCATATTCAAATTCTGTGATCTCCATATCAATTATACAATATATATTGTTTTAGCTATGTGTAGAGAATTAAAATACTTCAAAAATATTTATCATAACTCTGGTCCCTTTAAATACCACGATAAACTATAAAATAAATTATTTATCTTGAATCTGATTATTATGCTTGCATTATAAAGCGTTAATGATCTTATTGATATAAATAATAGAAGTTTAAGCCGATTTTTGTAGTCGTTCAATGAAACCGAGATTAACGTAATATTTGTTGGTAATGAATGACAAAAAAAGCCAGCTGTTTTTTCAAACGATATATGACACCATGCTGACAGCCAATCACACATGGTACACCAGTGTGGAATGTTTTCTATGTAAAAAAGAGGGGGATTCCAACTACTTGGAAATATTTCCGAACCTTTGTTATACATTAATCTTTTTCGCAAATTATTTGTCAAAAAACAATAATAATTTGTATCACTATTAAAGAGGTGATCCCCAAAGATGAAAGGGTTATTTTTAGGCCCCTTCAATAAATATTTATGAATATGAAAATAATAAACAGATTATTCACTATTTAGTCCATACAAATGCAGTAGAATAAAATTATTCAAAA
This sequence comes from Timema shepardi, assembly GCA_902151425.1. Classification (NCBI taxonomy): domain Eukaryota; kingdom Metazoa; phylum Arthropoda; class Insecta; order Phasmatodea; family Timematidae; genus Timema; species Timema shepardi. The sequence continues at coordinate 123,935 of CABFVX010001414.1, read as the reverse complement.
TTATGTCACGCATTACATTTTGAAATAAGTATTTATTTGAATGATAGTGAACTAATATTTCTTCCACAATGATTAGACTTAACGCTTGGCATGGCTTATTCCAACATTAAGTCAAAATAGATTTTTTTAAATTAAATAATCTACAGCATTTTAAGGACTTTCTTGGTTTTGTGCGAGCGGGCGGGCGGCACTAACCAACTAAAGCTGGGGTTTCCTCGGGTAGCGGTGCGGTAATTTAGCGGCCGTAATATAGCGTTAGCCGTCTTCGGTGTGGCGGCCGTTCCGTGACGGTGGCCAGTTTATGTGAACCTAGCCCTTGTATGTCGTCGTGACGGTGTGAAAAGTATGAATTTGTAATTTGAAAATGGATGATCTTGATTTGGCATTACTAGTATTTTTGGAAGATGAAGAGTCATCAGAAGACGACAACAAGAAATGTTCGGAGGAAAGTAAAATATATAAAAGCCGTGCTACAGAAGGTGCATATGAAATTTTAGTGCGTCATCTGCACTGCAATCAAGAAAAATTCAGGGAATATTTTCGTTTAACACCAGTGTTGTTTGATTATGTACTGAATTACATAAGAGAAGACATAACTTCAAAGCCATACAACAGAAACAAGAAGCCAATATCCGAAGAGCAAAAATTGTGTGTTTTCTTAAGGTGAATATTTGACAACTACTTAAATAAAATTCTATTGTTTATTTTATTATATATTTATTGAAGCTATATGTTGAAATTATTGCTTGTTACATATTCATAAAATGTGCTATTTTGTAAATCTCCTGGCTCATTTGATGTAAGTGTGTGGCTTTCAGTTTCTACAGGGGACAACACATTTCCTTGTGTGGGACTTCCAGTTGTTGCAGGTGACACCACATCTCCAAAAACATCACTGTGACAGCTGCTAACTGCTCTTGATGTTGACTCGCTGTACTCTCTTCGGTCTAGACACTGTCGTAATTCAGCNGGAGGGTGTGTTCATGTCGGGCAATCTTGGGTTCATTCGTTTGTTTCCTAGGAGGGTGTGTTCATGTCGGGCAATCTTGGGTTCATTCGTTTGTTTCCTTGGAGGGTGTGTTCATGTCGGGCAATCGTGGGTTCATTCGTTTGTTTCCTAGGAGGGTGTGTTCATGTCGGGCAATCGTGGGTTCATTCGTTTGTTTCCTTGGAGGGTGTGTTCATGTCGGGCAATCGTGGGTTCATTCGCTTGTTTCCTAGGAGGGTGTGTTCATGTCGGGCAATCGTGGGTTCATTCGCTTGTTTCCTAGGAGGGTGTGTTCATGTCGGGCTAGTGCTGGTTGATAGCTATGAAAATGTCTGAACTTCATCACAAATTAAGACAGAAACTTTATTTTAATTATTTATCTTTCTTAGGTTTGAATTAAAAACAGTATAGTGTAATTGGCTTCTGAGACGGGAAAATTTTGGACCATTTTGAATCACCCTTGCTTTCGTATCATGAAACTACATTTTGGAACCCACATAGATTATAACCAGAAGGTTCTTCAACGTGCTAATCACTATCAAGCGCTATGAACTACAGCCAAGGACTAAATCATTAATTTAGGCAGTCCAGTGTGTGTTGTTTGTTGTGAAACCATGTCGAGATTTAACCTAACGCGCACCTGTATGCACTACTGAGCATGCATTCAGCATATTAATTTTAACGTACTGGTAGGCTAAAATACATTGCCCGCACAACTAACACTCCATTCTAGGGCCAATACAACTACCTAAACTCGAATTGCAGGGGTCAGTTTCGCACATGAGACTGGCCCATTCCATTATGGTCTAGTTAGTGTCGTCTTTCATTTAGTATAGCGCCGCACTTGACGCATACTCAGTCCTCCTATGGAACTTACGCTAAGAGACACCGTAACATTCCCTTACAGACACGCCGTAACATTCCCTTCCAGACACGCCGTAACATTCCCTTACAGACACACCGTAACATTCCCTTAAGCTGGGGTTTCCTCGGGTAGCGGTGCGGTAATTTAGCGGCCGTAATATAGCTTAGCCGTCTTCTGTGTGGCGGCCGTTCCGTGACGGTGGCCAGTTTATGTAAACCTAGCCCTTGTATGTCGTCGTGACGGTGTGAAAAGTATGAATCTGTAATTTGAAAAGTTCACCGCATGACTTCAAAAAACGGTACCAAATTTGTTTGTGGCCGTAATGACGGCCGTGATACAAATGGCGGCACCGCTATTTGGCATGACGGTGGCAGTCAACGCTATCTAGGAAACCACGCTCGATTGTTTGTATGGACAACGTTTTTGTGATTTCATTCAACGTCATATTACGGCCGCTAGATTGCGGCACCGCTACCCGAGGAAACCCCAGCTTAAAAGGCTGGGTGCACGCCGAATTGTGGAGTAAATGTACCCGAATATCCGCGGAGAGAGCGTGGGGAATCCCTTTAGGAAAATAACATCTTCTGTACACTCAGTCGGGAATTGAAAGCACGATCTCCTGTCATCTGCAACCCAATATAACGCGGGAGTGACGTGTTAGGTCATGCGACAACCGATGTAAGTTGGTTATATCAATAGTAAGAATTGGTAAAATGGAGCTTTTAGAAAGAAAAAAAAACTTTTTTGCAGCCAACATTTTACAATATTATTGTTATTTTATAATATTTTTTTTTACCATCATGTCTTACTAACCGTTCGTGTTATACGCTTATGTACGATTTACACTAGTAGTTTTAACGATTAGGAAGGTTATATAAATAGGAAATACACCCGCACTTGCGTGGAGGAAGAGTGGAAAACAACTTTTGAAAAACCAAACTCAGTACACCCGAACGAGATTCAAACCTTGATCTCTCAGAAACCGGCAGTCTAGCCTCCTGCGAGAGTCGCGCGTTAGACCATGCGGCCACTGAAGCAGCTATTTTATATTAATTGTTAGTATATATCTAAAGTGAAAGCTGAAAAAAACACGACTTGACGTGTCAATATGTGAAAGTAGATCTAATAGTTTTTATGACTGCTATATCAGGTTCTTTCTATTAAAATTGAACCAAATGTCACATATGTAAGACATGACGTTTGCCCCTCTGTAAGAATGAAAGTGTTGTGCCAACCCTGCTGGTGGCTGTACTCACGTAGTTGGCAGCGAGGTCTGGGTGATCGGTCTGGATGCCATCATCGAGTATCGACACGACGACCCCTTGGCCGGTAAACCCGTGGCTCCAGGCGGGAACTAGATTCATATCCAGCCCATCTTGTGCACCGCCATTCTGCGCATACAAACAAACATTCATTAGGAAGTAGAGATGCCTCAATCATGTCCTACGCACACGGGCGATGTTCCCATACTTAATTCAGAACATAGATCTGTACTGAAATAACGATGGTAGCTCTCACGAAATAAGCAGAAAAGTAGTTTTCATTAAGTATTTAACGTGCATTCCCACGGTCTTTTTATATATCAGGAATGGCGAAACTTTTCCAAACAGTGTGCCAAATAAATAACAGTTAAATTTTGATCTATTTAAGCGTCCCGTCTTTCATTTACTTTTTTTAAATGAATATTTAAAAATCGAAACTTGTTGAATATTAAGAAATGTAATTAATATGCCAAATAAAATTGTAAATATTTTAATAATGCCGGAATTTTAAAGAAGTAAAATCTATTTGACTGTCAAGGTGAGTTTCATAGACAATATTAATTTTAATAGCTCAAAATTCCCTTTAGTGGTCACATGGTCTAACACGCTACTCTCGCCGCAGACTAGACTGCCGATAATGGGAAGATAGATTCAAATCTAGTACAGGTGTAATGAGGGTGGTTTTTCCAAAACAGGTTTCAACTCTCCCTCCACACAAATGTGGGTACACTTCTTCTAAATATATATATTTCCAAATGCCTAAAATCATGAGCATATTTAATATAAATGTGTATAAACTGTTCGGCCGTGCAATAGATAGTGGGGTTCAAATCCAGGTTCTTACATGTGAAAGGAGACGTTCCATTTTGAAAGAGGACCCTGCAAGGCAGCATTATGAAACACCTCTGGCGTGTGAATTCCCCTGTTTATAAGAAGTCATAGCCACTGACTTACAAGGCCATTTGGGATGGAAATATACCAGAATGTCAATGCTCCAAAATACGTGTGTGCCAGAAATACATGGTTGAAATATAACAATTTCCCCAGTCTGTTTACAAAATGCACAAATAATTCGAATAAATTTAAATGGAAAATATACTTGTAAATAATATTCATTTGTGACTCTATATATTTATAAAAGGCAAAGCCCACTCAATATAAATGGCTACAATGTTATTGATTTGTATGTATATAAGTTAATGCATTACTAGATATTATATTATTATTATTATTATTATTAGCACCACGTCTTACTACCCGTTCGGTTTATACGCACTTACGCTAATGTGTAATGGTAGGGTGATTGCGAGATGAAATGAAGGACCTACAGTTTAACGTGGAATCCGAACCACGGTGGAGGCCTGGCATTCCCCACATTCACAAGATGTCTTGTCAGAGGTGAAGGAAGGGTTTGGTAATCAGATAAATCTTTGCCGTGACCAAGGATTGAACCCCGGCCGCCAGCACAGAAGTCTGACACCTTACCCCTAGGCCGCCAGGTCACCGACTACTAGATATTAAATTAACGTGATAAAAACTCGCTTCAGAGGTCGAATAGTATAAGGCGTCACCCTCAAGTTAGACCGGTATGATCATGATGGGGGAGATCAAGGTTTAAATCTTGGTTGTGTGAACTGGGTGTAGTTTTTCACTCTACCTCTACACAAATACGGGTTCAAACTTCCCAATTCCTGGTCCATTAGTGTAATTAGTACTTAATCGCATAACCCGAACGGGTAGTAAGAAGCAGTGCTAAAATGTGTCAAGTTCGTGTGATCTATAAATAATATGTGCGCTAGATCACGTTTGAGTTCCCACTTTAGGAACAGGCTAAAGGGAATGTCGGGGTTTGATCTAGCAGAAAGTTATTTTTGGGGGTAAATTTTCATAAATCGTTGTTCACTTCCAGCTCTGAAAATTTGAGATACCTTCCCTTAGTAAATCTAATCTATTCAGCCTTAATTCTTTCTTGTGTTAAATATTAGACATGTAGAAAGATGGGAAGCTGTGTGTGTGTGCGTGTGTGTGTGTGCACGCGCGCGCGTGTTGTAAACGAACATTATAAGTTTTAATAAATATTCAGGGTAAGCTAAACAAATCCATGGCATAGTATTCAATTTAAAATAAATATTATAAATTCCTTCATCAGCGTCGAGCGTATTTAGGGTTTTTTCCTAATAGAATTTCTATTCTCCTTCCTTGAAAGATGTGGGTGCACTTCCTCTAATTTTGGCTTGCGGTTTAAGGTTAAATTGTTTTGTCTGTACGTTATTTATTATGTCAACAAAATATAGTTTCGAATATAAATTATTTTTAAAATTGTATTCAATATTACTTATGAATTTTTGTAAAAGTTATATATTATTTCATCAAAATATAATCGTGAACATTAAATTTCTTTGTTGTTTAAGTGGCTTATTTGTTTTATGAAAATGTTATTTATTAATATGCCAACAACATATAGTTTCAAGCATTAAATGATTTTTAAAATTTAATAAAACGGTTGTTTCTAAAATAATTTAACTCGGTGGTGTAGATGACTGACGCGCTTGATTCATTTAAAGCCAGACGGTCGAGGACAGAGGAGTTTGAGGTTTTAATTTCGGTAAAGTAAATTAGGGGTGTTTTTCGTTCTCCCTCTACGCAAATGCCGGCTCACTTCCTCTAGATTCAAACTTCCCAATTATAAATCCGTTAAAGTAATTAGTACTTAATCGTCTACACACGTACAGTAGACAGTAGATAGCAAACAAAACAAATTTAGATAGGCTTTTTTTGGGTGGGCGACCCCACCAGTGCTTGCTCGATATTAGTTTCCAGGTTGGTTCGCTACAGTTGAAATTTTTCAAAAAATGTGTTAATAATGATAAATATTATAGCGTACTGTCATTTTTGCTATTCAAAATTAAACTCTTATATTATGTATTCGTTAATGAATGCAGTCCGGAAAATTATTATTTAATATACAACCAAATTTATAAAGGAATAAGAGCTTCACCGGGTACCACGTGCTAGTTAAATAAATGATGACGGGAGAGGGTCGGGGTTCAAATCCCTGTCGTGCGTGTGTACTCAGGTCGGTTTCCTCATTCAACCTCCGCGGGTTGTGTCCCAGACGGGTAGTAAGACGGTGTAGCCTTAATTCTTTCTTGTGTTAAATATTAGACATGTAGAACGATGGGAAGCTGTGTGTGTGTTTTGTAAACGGACATTATAAATTTTAATAAATATTCAGGGTAAGCTAAGCAAATCCATACCATATTGTTCTCTCGGGTTTGGTGGCTACAGACCATGAAGCACCCGGAAAAATATATTGGGTTTGGAATACATGTTGGGTACACAAGCTAAATGTCAATCTCATCTAGTCATGACGGGAGAGGTCGTGAGTGCGAATCTCACTCGGGTGAACTGGCGGTTGTTTTATACTCTCCCTCACTCCACGTAAACGCTGAAACATGTTTACCTCACTCCTCCAGTCCATGACGGATACCCACATCCACGCGTGTCGACGGACGATACCAAACAACCAATTTTGTAGACTTTTGGGGTGGAGGATAGCGGCCCCTAACTGAGGATTAAAAATCACCGTAAGTCTTTGGAGGTCCCTGATTGTGCATAATCAGAACTGTTTCAATGCTCTCTAGTTACGAAAAAGCCCATTACCACATAGAGCGTTGCAACAATGCGACGACGACACTGGGAAAACCCATTACCGCATAGGGGTTTGCAACACATGCCTTGAAGGAGGGGGGAGTGAGGGGAAGTGAAAGGGGTCTCAAGGCATGGGAACAATTTATCACACTCTACCCCAAATGGTCGTCAGGAGAGGTTCATGTTGCTTGTTCCTGGAAGGTAAAGCAGTCCAAAAGAGTCTTGTGAGGGGGAGCCAATGTTCACTCTACGCTACGCTAACGTCAGAAGATGCTCGTGCTGCGTGCTGGTGCCACGGTAGGAGCGCCCGACGCTGTGAACTGCACGCCAATAAATAAAAAATAAACTCAAACACCCATCCCAATCCTACGACAATAAATTCCCCACACCAATAAAAAAAAACTCCAATGGCCCGTCCAAATCTTAACCAGACATAAAAAAAACAAGTTTGGACATTAATAAATCGCTGAAAGAGGGTCAGGGAAGGGGGAGGGGTAAACCAATCAGAGAGCGACACAACATTACGTAACAACCAATCAGAGAGCGAACACAGCATTACGTAATCATCACAATACATACTCTCTTCAAATTGTGGTCAAAGGTCAAACTGGAACAGGTGGTCCACCTAGGTAGTCCTGGAGACCCTCATCACTGATATAACAATAGACTCGGAGCTCTCTACCATGGCAGGACTTCCACTCAGCACGAGGTAATTAGCGATTTGGGTTAAGCTTACACGTGTTTGTGTTTCTAGCGGATCATCAGTCTGATTGGAGTCCCTACGACTTGGTTTGGTCATTAGCGCGGCTGTCTACACTTTATCTACGGTGGGAGAGTAGGTAAGTGACAACTAGCAGGAGATTATGTATGGCCAACATTAGCTTAAAATAGATAATGTCAAACTATTAGGAGAAAATATAGAAACTATTATTATTGGCTTAGTGATATTATATTATTACCGAGCAGAATTACCTGCGTTACCCCAATGAAAGGATTTATTTGTATCAAACAGACAAAAAAAATCTTAATTTTATTTATTTGGACCCAGTTTTTAATTAAATTTAAAAAAATCTAATCAAAAGGTTTCAAGTTTCAGCTTATAGGTGTACATGTTTGTGTACAGGGACTATTAATTTTAAAATTTCAGCACTCTCCACGCGGAATATATAGCGCAATGCTCATCACAAATATACAAACAGACAATATCTTCATTTTATTAATATAAGAAGATAATTAAAAGGGGTTGGTAAACGCTTTTAATAACACTTGCCTAAATATGACTGTCTAATTGGTTTTTTCGTAACTTATTTAAAGAACAAAAAATATATTGATAAAACTATTATGTTTTTTGTTGTTCGCATTTGTTGTAATCAGATTATAATATATTAAATAATACATATTACATTCACATTTATATCTTGTTATAACTGACCATCAAATTAAATAAATGGTTTTTTATAACTTAGGAAGAAAGAGGATTCAAATATTAGACTACTTGAAAGAAGGAAGAACATTCTGGTAGATGAAGGAGGAAGCAAAGGACAGGGCGCATTGACGATTGCCGGCCTAAAACCAAAACTATCTAAAGAGTTAAGTTACGACTGCCCATGGCAAGGTTAATATCATTATTCATTAGTAACATCGATTAAAGCTGTACATGTGCTGTAGCCAGGACTAAAGGCTTATTGGTAAATAGATACTAGTCCATGTCCATTGATAGCCTCGTGAATCTGACGAGTCACCAAGAACTTCAATCCTTTTGACACAGAGGGAAGAATGCTTAAAGGTAGATATTCATCGACACTACTAGGATGATACTTTTTGGGCGGGGCTATTAGTTCAGCCCACTTCAGAACAATTGTAAAGTGATCATTCCTTTAAGAACAGAAAACATTATATATTATAATAAGAAGAACGCAAACTTTTTTTTAATTAATATACTAAAGATCTCATAGCCCTCTGGTTTGTATTTTAATCGCATAATGGACTTGTATACGTCACTGGAATAAATATATGATTTTTTTAATAGGATATTGTGTTGTATTTTTTTTATAATGTGTATCTTTACAAAATTGCCTATTGAATTCGAGTTAGCAAGTATACAATAAAATAATCGGGTGTAATGTTCGTTGAAGAGTCGTTATTTTGTTCACTGTTTACTCCTATTTCACGCAAATTTTTACCAAAGTAATTTCGGGGGTGAGCGAAAACTAGAAATATTGAGTGAATTTTTAATTTTAGATTCTAGTACTTCATGTGTACAATTGTTACATAACTGTTTGTACGATTTAAAACTGTTAGATAAAGTATTTAATACTCTCTTTGAGTCACGTCTAAGTTTTGCATAAGCTGCATCACGTCTCTTCATTAGTGTAAGAATAGCTATAATCATCCAGGGTGATGTGGGTCTAGTAATGCATCTAATTTTAATGGGTGGATGTTTATCATACGTTTTGATTCTCATTTCAGTAAATTAATTGTACTTTCTAATCAATATTGTCAACTGTGTACATTATATGCCAATACATTAATTCATCCTCCTTCTCTATCAATATGCTTAAGATCACGTTATGTAATAAATTTAGGTTTCGTTCTAGGCATTCTTATAAAATATGAAAGTTAAATGAGGTCATGTGCAAGGGTAGGAAGTTTCCTGTGAGAAATAACTCTGTTTGGTTGAGCTGTAAACATAAACTCTATAAATATATTTATAGATATATGCATATAGATATTCCGATTCTATTTATTATATACGCTCTACTAGAATCAAATAAGCAATTAATCAAAATTCGTCGCCCGTGGTCAAATAAAACCACAATACTATTGTGGATGCAAATTAAAAAAAACTACACCTGGAGACAAAGCGCCCATCCGATACTGGGCTAAGCGCCACAGGGCAATGTGTGGGCACACGATGTTCCCGGGTTGCAGTACAACAATTACCAGCGAATGCTTTTCTCTTCCACGGGGGATGACGTGTAGCAGGCCACTCTCATAACGTTATATGACCACATGGTCTTATACTAGGCACGAGGGAAAAACAAACTTTCTGTTTGAAACGGACCTTGCTATGGAGCGGTAATAATTCTGAAACTAAATGTTGGCTGAAGATAATGGTACTATGCCTTAACAGTCAGCCCTTGCTTATTCATCATCAACCAGCCATTTGCTACCAACTATTCTTAACGTTGTTGTCTACTTGGGGAATTTGGAGCTAGTTTTTGAAATGGTTTGGTTGCCTCACCTATTCCTTGCAATGTCGCACCCTGGACGCCAATTTAAGAAATGGAAAGAAAGGAAATAAAATAAACTTAACTATGTAAAGTTTCTTGTATATGTACTGATAACACTTCCCTCTTTCAATGACGAGTATACACACTTATTCTAATATTAGCAACTGAGAAATATTATCTTTTATCAGCACTTCTCACACACAACCCGTCTGGCTTAAACTCTCTGAACAACATTGATTTATTTTTCAAAAGGCGATTTTTTCTTGTTTCCTACGCTAAATAGATATATTCTTCTATGGACATTATTTAAACAAAATCCTGACTGAAGTTTTGCAGGCAGGTAGTAGCCCTTAACAATATAAGGGTGTAGGAATAATTAATGGCGAGTGAAAATTCCATTGGGGATCTCACAGAATATGAGTGTGTGTGTGGGGGGGGGGGG
>CABFVX010001414.1:98876-109708 GCA_902151425.1 Timema shepardi | reverse complement strand
CCCCCCCCCCCCTACCTTTTCTTCCTTGCCCCTATGAGCCCCCCGGGAAGGGGCGTGGGGTGAATTGTAAACTGCTGCGTTCGTTGTACGTGGTCAGACTCTCACAGAATTCTCTTCTCTAGACGGGTTTTACTTTCAAACCTAATTCAATTAGAATCTGCACCAGATGATGAACAAAATGGATACTACATACACGTTGATGGTTCGAACACCGGACTCTAGATACAGTATGATAGTTCGGACCCAGGTTTGTAAATATAGCCTGATAGTTTGAGCCCCAAACTGTAAATATATGTGTAGCATGGTGTACAAATTAATATGTGTCCCCTGTATCAAAACATCTCGGTCCTATGAAAACATAAATTAAAGCGGTATTAATACATTATTGAATGAATTGCAAATTCAAAGGCTAGTAATTTCTCATTAAATTGAACGGATTGGGGCAACAATGTGCTATGTTACAACAATTAATACCGTTGTAGAACATGTTTAATTGTGTCCCTAAACTTACTTACATATAACTGCAAACATGAGTTGTGTTGATTTCTGAAAGTTCAAAATATGTATCAAATTAAGGCTAAAGTAGAATTATTTAGACTTAAAAATTAACGTGTTTTTCAAACCTTAAATATAGATATATCATAATTACTATTTCATGGCATAGTATTTCACTGCCCCAAGCACTTCCATTATTTCAAATATCTGCTATCTAAATCATCACTTGTTTTGTAATCATACGCATGTTTATTTACTGTACATGGACTATTTGATCGTGGATCTCTAGTTGTGAGATAATTTATTCCTATTTATATAGAATTGTCAATATTCTAGAAACCAACATTGTTTTTACACTACGTTTAACTACCAGTGTGAGATATCCACATTTACCTACATTAGTATAGTAGATATGAGCTAGGGAGAATTCAGATGAAATGTGATCCCATTTGGGCAGGAGAAGAGAAGAAGCATATGAGACACACAATTAAATACATACTCAGTACAACCTACCGGGATTCGAACCGTGACTTGACACCACAGACAAACCAGAATCTATGAGCTTGATGTCCATCCCAGATGCCTACCAATGTGAGTTTAGTCGCCATAGATTCTAGCATTAAGACAATAATGATCCTATAGCTAAATTATTTATAGCACTGTGTAATCTGATATCAGCCCTCGCTGTAAAACATGATCCACTAACTACATTTTAATCAAAATTATATTATTTTACTATAATTCTGAGTGCGAGACTCACCAAGTACCACTGCTCCTTGTACAATGGATCCGGAAAACGGTAGGAAGACTCTAGTTTGGACTCGAACTGTTGGCCACTCAACCCTATAGCGCTTCTTTTCTTTCGCACCTTCTCATGCTGCTGTTGGACCCAATGCACCTGAGAACAAAACAGGAAAAATAATGTTGAAACTAATTATTTAATTATCAGCTGTTAGAGTTGAGTTCGGACAATTTTATCATGACGTGTGTTCTAACACAATCCAGAGCACGCTTCGGTGTCTGAATGGTCAAAGGCGTCCCACTTGCGATATACTAGATCGCCGTTCCGGTCGGTTGTACTTGGTGTGTTTATTCCTAAATGGTATCATCATCATCATCATCATGAAATATGTACGCACACACACTTTCACAAAATAGCTTAGCTTGATTATTATATATAGTTCTACCAATCAAATAAATACATGATAAAAATATATCATGACCTTTTTAAAATAATATTTTTGTTTGAATCATTAGTTATTTCACCTCTTCCATTGAAACTTTCTCTTTAACTTTCCTCCAGTCCCATTTTCAATGAGCGCGGGCCTTATTTGGCCCGTGGGCCACCAGTAGGACCACACTGGCCTAGATTGATTTTGAAATGCAAACATCAATGTTTTAAAATGAATAAATAACAAAATTTTAATAATTTCAGAGTTTCAAAAATAATAAATCGTAAAGAAACCTTGAAACTGTGCAAAGTGTCATATTAGATTAAATTCTCTTTAAGTGATAAATTAAATAAAGTTGATTTGATGAGGCATTAATATTTTTGAAAATAGGATAGGTTTAAGGCAGTATATTCATAATAACATTTGAGAACAAATATAATGTGACAGCTCAAGAAAGTTTTTACTGATAAACAGTGTCAGTCACTTGTCAAACTAGGCTAAAAGTTGGAGCTTGTCACAGTTAATTTCAAGAAATCGTTCGAAATGTACTTTAGACTGAAGAGAATAGCAGGTTATCGGACTAACCTTAGCTTTTATTTACCATAGAATATCTCTATTCCATTTTGATACACAAAGTTTTTGATTGACATTTATTTAAAAAATATATCATTAACATATTTAATGCTATAGGAATGAATTTGAAATGAAAGTAAAATAAATTTTATGCTTTTAAGATGTATTTATTGCTTTAATTAATTCATATTTATTATTTATGGTATTAAAATGGTATTAGCTCATCCAGAACAAATTGTAGATAAGATAAAAATAGTTTGAAATATTAACAATCCTGCTTTCTAACTTAAGTTGAGGAACATGAGTTATTTTATTAAGTAATACCACATCTCAACGTCAACCATAAGATCTTCAAAGCCTTAAATGGGTTTTAATGTCAAGACCCTAAATACACTTTGTGACAAGCGCTATTGTTTTCTCTCTTGATTGAATTACCATTTTGTAAACGTGTTATACCTTTACTCAAACATTTCCTTTGCAAATTACATTTTACAAAATGAGTTTGTACATTAACAGAACGACGTTAAAGGCATTTTATATGATTTAAAGACGAGCACTGCTTACATCTGTGAATCGAAATAGTATTACATTTTGTTAGAACCTTTTAGAAATGTAAGTTGTCCATTTTAAATCCCAGTGTATTTTGTTTGCCTCTCAATGCCCAAGCTAAAAATAATTTTTAGTTAAAATGTTTTAGTAAAAACTATAATTTATGTTACTTATATAATGCAGGGCGACATGATTGGTTAGGTGAGTTTTAACAAAAATGTATCTGACTGAAGAGAGGATTAAGAAACACAAGTATGAATAATAAGTCAAACAGCCCAAGCATTCTTCGTCAGAGTCTGCTTCACAATTCGTGTCATCAACACCATATTTCCTTGCCCCGAGATAGTGGCTTACACCTCTTGTAGAGTTCTTTAGTTATGCACTTTAGCAAGGCTTCTCTTCGACTGGGGTGATTCTCCACCCCTGCTAATTAGATAACCAATCACATGACAAGGTGTTACCAGTGAATACTTGCTGATTCTCTACATGCTATCAAGAAAGCCTAGTCCATCAATCGCACGATGTTCGCTCAGCAACAGAAAATAATACACCATTATCAGCAGAGTATTAACCTTCCCCGTGGTGTAGTCGTCATTGCACCTGACTACGAACCTAGGAGTCCCGGGTTTGATTCCCAGCTGGTACCTTGGGTATAGTTCCCTAAAGTTGTACTACCTGAACGGTCTCCAGGGTTTGGTTAATTAGGCTTAAGTTAGGTTTAAGTGTTCTCATTGGTTCCACACCCTCATACTCACTATCAACCTCATTCTAATTATCCCCATCACCCCATCACCTCATCTCATCGGGACATGGACAGAGCCTCCTTGGAAAAGATGTACGATTAATACATTCGGGCAACGGTACATTAGTAGTGGCTAATCTTTCCCCTACTGGTCTAAAAATGATGTAGCCTAGAGGCGCAATATTATTATTATTATTGCAATGTGTTAACCCTACACTTTTTACTTCCAAGGAAATGTAAAAGCGTGTATTAACATCTTGCCAGAATACACTTTAAAATGATATGTTCCTACATTACTCATTATTGTTTCCACAAATTTTTAATGTAGCATGATCATGATTTTAACCAAGTAGCCTATGCATCATTAGGTATATAACAGTAAATAGCAAGAACATTATTCTCACTAAAGAAGAATTGATAGTTTCTACCTGAATTTGGGTTTTCATTTTTTATTTTGTTACAATTATATTACATAATTTTCATTTTGAAATTCATTCCATTCTTTGACTTGACATTGTTATTTTCTCGTATTTTCTTTTTAAATAAATGTTACTACACTACATGCTTGGTGTAAATCCAGTAGCAAGTTATTTCTAGACTCTTATAGTTAACCTCCAGCTCGGGGCGTACAACGCGCACAATGTGAACATGACATATTGTAAATGGAATTACAGAGTTTGAGAGCACTCTGACATACTCCGAAATGTTTACTTGCAAAATAGGTTATGAAAATAATCTGGTAAAACTGCCTGTTTTAACGAGAGAAAAAGCCCGATTAAAAAAGAAGCAAAAGCTAGCTACTCTCCAAAGGACATTTTGAGTTAGTTTTTCGATCCCTTACCACTTACCGAAGTTTGGATGTTTACTCTTGGAAACTCCTGTGCATCCTTATTCTAATTTAGTCCCAAATTAAAAATTTCATGCAGTAAATATGTTTCAAATTCAAAAAATGTTGGACATATTGAAGATGAAAAAGAGCTAGAGATTTGGTTGGTTATTAAAGCCCCCCTCCCTTCCCCCCTACGCCGATGTATGAGAAAGCCTGAGCGTTGAATGTATATATACTAATACATTCAACGGCCTGAGTGTGCTTCTGTGACGTCATGAACTTTGGTCCTATTCGGCCTGCAGGGACCCCTCGCTTTACCTGGCTTTACGAAATTCACCATACACTAGCTACCTTTTTATTTCTTAGCCGCTCATTTAGATTATCCACCACTGTGCATTATAGTTGTTTATGACAGAGTAGGGGCTAGGGCTGTCTCCAACAGCCACGGTTTCAAATTTGCCCCAAGTTTGTTGTTCCTTGTTATTTGTACGTCTTTTTAAATGTCTCATAACAGTGGTTTGTGACCACGGCTTTGCAAGGCTATCGAGATTTATAATTCTCAAGGTCAACCTCGGTAGTATTAAGGTACAGTGTCGGCCCAGAACTCGATTCTCGTGGGTTCAAACCCAACTGAGGCCAACGGATTTTTCCTGAGTGGTAAAAATCCGTAGCACAACTTCCTTCTGAGGGAAAGTAAATCCGCCAGTCCCATGTCGATTGTGATATGTGAAAATAACTTTCCCAGAAAAATTGGTAGGCCCTTTCACTCTCGCTCATAGAAATTTTAGTGTGCTGATATAATCAGTCGGTTCAGAAAGTGCACGTTAAATACCTAAAATAAATTACAAAATAAAAATTGATTTTAAAGTTTAGGATTTTTCTAATGAAGATGCAAGCCACCGCTTAGCGTCCATAAACAACTCATTATTTGACAGAAACTACCAAAATATAGAACTTGATGCAAGGATGGCACGTGTGCCACTGAGTGGTACTAGAAAATAATATGGGTGCCAGGCTGAAATTTAAAAAGTAACATTAAATAAAACTTTTCCCGACGTGATAAATATTTTCAAGTCAATATTTCGACAGCCATGTAATTTAGTGTCGTGTCACAATGAGCTCTGCAAAATCCACTGTTGTAAATCGTATTATTATTATTATTATTATTATTATTATTATTATTATTAGCAGCAACAGCACCGCGTCCTACTACCCGTTTGGGTTGTAAGAACTAAATCATCTTGACTCTTATTTAAGTGCATCTTGTTTGCTGTTGACAACACGCTATGAAGTGAACATAAATCTTGGCTAGTACATTATGTTTCTAAATAATATGTAAAGGATAATGTAAGTTTGGGATTTAACATGTAGGTAAATGTATTGTCTTTTTTTCCCATTGAAGGTGTTACTTTCAATATCTTTACTTTAAATTATTGAAATTAATATTGTCTAAGACACTCACTTTGGAAAACTATTGAGTTCTCCTTCTTTAAAATTTAGGTAGTATAAGATATTTACAATTTGATTTTAGTTATTTTTTTTATTAAATTTTATAATATTCAATAAGTTTTTATTTTTAAATATTAACTAAAGATGTAAATAGGAGGTTCTAGAATAAAGTTCAGCCAGTCCTTAAGGAGCACACTGGTCGGAAAATTTCCTCCATCCCTGCCTTAATGTATTATTGTTCGCTTACGTTGGGATGAAAGGAATACGAGATTGTGTCCATTGTTTTACAGTTTAGATAGCAACAATTAAAATATTTTTAACAAAAACAAATAGGAGAATGCTTTAGTAGATAGGTTTAATTTTATTTGCATTGCTAATACAGTAAACATACCAACACATCTGAGATATTTGCAATTAATGTGATGACATTTCAAAATAAACTTTTCACGTGAAGATAAAAAGCAGTGTTTTAATTCCACAATGCTTATGAAAAATATAGAGTAACTGTTGTGATTATTATGATATGTAGAAAAACAGAACGTATCTAGTGAAGAAATATTTTATTTATTTATAAAAAAATAATGTTAATTTTAAAAGCATAAAAATATTTACCTTAACTTTCTTTTCCCACCCACCTCACTTTAATTTAGAGCATTTTGAATAACTAGTTCATTTGTTACCAAGTGATCCTGTAATAATTTGACATAGATCGATGGTTGGTACGCCTGGTAGTTGTGAATTTCTAATAGGGCCACAACGAACTTCAAGCCAATTAAAATGGTAATGATAATTATAATGTGAGCAAGGGAGAACCGTTTGACAAACTCATAGCATGCAAGCGCTATTCTCAAAAAGCGTATCGAATGATAACCAACACGTTTATTTCGTTAATGAATTCATTAATACAATTTACACTAATGGAATATAATAATTTCATTTAATTTTTACTTATTAATTTGCTAGCCAACAGTTGGTACCTTTAACATAACAGCGCTGAAAATATAGAAAAGAACACATAGATAACTAAATAAAATAAAATATGATCATACTGTGTAAAATATTACTTTAGTCAACAGTGTAGAATAATATGATATCAATAAAATGAATTCAAGAAGTAATTAATAAAGAGAGTAAAACAAGAAAATAGTTAACCAATTAGTAAATAACGATTTGGTAATTATTTGAAGGTAATTACATACTTACAGTAATTAATGATAAATAATAACTCTCTAGCTTTGGTTCTTTCAAATCAAATTGTGAAAGTCAACTCATCCCAAATTCAAATTAAATTTGTGAAAAAATACTCTGCTTCCACGTAGACCCAGCCGTATTTTCCAGATTAATCCAAATTTCCGCTAATCCGAACAAGCCTTGCTCTCAATTAGTTCGGATTAACGAGGTTCTACTGTATACTTCTAATTTCATGCGTACGTTGCTTAGTTTAGTTTAGCTGTGCCTATGTTTCTAAATATAATATTGACTACGCATTATACCAGAGTCAAAAACAGGAGTTCATGTAGGCTTTCTATTATCCAGTTTGTAAGCTGTTTTCATCTCGTTTTATGGCTCGAAATATTAAACTTAGAACGTACTTGACTATAATATCATTCATTGTTCTTTACGGTTATGATGGGTGGTAAAACTTTGAACCATTATAATAAATTGAGAGTTATTGAGAACAAAGGGCTGATAAAAATAGATTTGATCCTAGGAGAAATGAACAACCAGGAGCATAAAGAAAGTTATATATTGGATAACTGCATGGCATACCAAAGAATATTAAGGCACTCAGGCTGAGGTGGTAATGTGCCGTGGATCTGTGATGGCAGACGTGTATCTAATATTTTAGTGGGGAAACCTGAAGATAAAATACCTATTGGAAGACGTTGATGGGAGTAGAGCGTTAAAATAGATTTGAGGGAAGATGGTTATCAAATTAAGGATTGTATGGAAGTCTCTCAGAATAGAGTTGAATGGTAATCTTAAGTTCTGGTGGCTATGAACATTCAAGTTCCTTAAGTTTAGAGAGTTTTTTTAACACAACGTCTTACTACCCGTTAGGACTATTCCCATACTTTCACTAATAGAAATAGGACATTTTTTTGAAGAAGTGAGGTCAAATTTGCGTGGAGAGAGAGAGAAATGGAGATTAATTACACTGGTCAACAGCCATTTTGCGCCATAGATAAGAAAAAACCGTTCTTAATAATTTGAGGTAGTTGAGTTCAAAAATAACAACAACAAAATATTGGGATGTTATTGTTTTTGAGTTGCAGGAGGTAATGAATGCCACTTACTGATATTTGCTCAGCTTCTTAATGCTTATAAAATTCGTTGAATAATCTAGCAAAACTGGAAGAGAATGGTTTAACTAAATTCAGTTTATTGTGTTTGAAATATCAAGCTAAAACTACGATAAGCCAGTGGGAGTCATTTAGAAGTACTGTGTAGGGGTGGTTTCTGAGAAGGAAAAAGGTGCGCATTTTCCGTGAGTTAAGCTGCTTATTTCAGTGGGAAATATTATTTCTGAAACATACCAAGTATGTCCCTTAAATGTCAGAATGAAAGTGACTATTTCTGTTAAATTTGTGGTGAATTTACGTTAGCCAAACAAAGGTGCAAACTAACTGTGTTGTCTCAAAAAGCATATGAACTGTATTTCGGATGTAAGGTAGGGACCAGGAAAAGAGCTTGCCTCCTCTTAAATGCTGCAAAACTTGACTTCCAGTTTGAAATACTGGCTGAGGGGTAGAAAACGAGCCATTCCTTCCATGGTCCCGATGGTGTGGAGAGAACTGAGAGCTCATAATACCATCTGCTACTTCTGCCTTACGGTTCCGATGGTGGTGATGACTACAAAGAAAATGAACAGCCTAAAATATCCTAATCTTCCATCCGCAATTCTACTGGTATCTCATGGAACCAAAACCTCTAAAGAACAACACTTGGAATTTAGAAACATCAAATGACGAACTTCAACCCGGTGTATCAGAAGAAATTGAAGAGCAGTCCCTTGAAAAACACTCATTTAATTACACAACCACAACTTAATTATTTGGTGAGAGACTTTATACTAAGTAAATCTAAGGCAGAACTACTTGCTTCTAGATAACAGGAATGGAATTTGTTAGCAGATGACACTAAGGTCTCTACATTCAGAAGTAAACATAAAGACTTTGTGCCTTTCTTTTCTCAGAACAGGGATTTCATATTTTGTAACAACAACCAGAGTCTTATAAGTGCCCTTATGCCCTTAATAAACAGCATAATCCAAATGATTGTGTATTCTTTATCGACTCATCCAAAATGAGTTTAAAAATAGTTCTTCCTAATAGCAACCTAATGCCTTCTGCTACCGTTGATTATGACAAGCATATGAAGGCGCCACTAGAAGATACTAATTATTATTAGAAACAGTGGAATATATCTTGAGATTTAAAGTGATAGTTTTGATACTTGGTCTACAAGTAGGATACACCAAATGTTGTTATATTTTGTGTGCATGAGACAGCCTAGCAAAAAAGTGAACATTATAAAGTGAAGGTATGGCTTGTTTGGTAACTGTTATAACCTGATAGGAGAGTGTTCAGCTTGAAAAGTTGGTAGATCTGAGGAAGATATTTCACTCCCATTACACGTCAAGCTAAGTTTAATTAACAATTTCGTGAAGTTTATGAACTGGGATGGTGAAGTATTTGCGACAGGTTGCCGGGTATAAGTGAAGCTAAAGTAAAAGAAGGACTTTTGGTTGGGCCACAGTTAAAGAAACTTATGAAAGAGTTCTACATTGCAAGACTGTGAGAAAGTCGAGTGGAACGCGTTCAAGTATGTGACAACAAAATTACTTGGTAACCAAAGATGTGATATCTACAAGAAGCTGGTGGAGATTATGTTGGCGGCATATGAAGAGATGAGTTGCAAATGTCACCGAATCTCCACTTTTTGCAGTCTCACACAGTTTTATTCCCTGACGATTGTGATGAAGTCAATGATAAATATGGGGAGAAGTTCCACCAGGATATTTTACTATGGAAAGAAGATACCAAGGGAAGTGTGATACCAACACGCTTGCTGGTTGTTGCTAGACCATCATTCGATATCTCTGACATCGATTATAAGAAGAATGCCAAGAAACGTAAAGGGGAGATGATATTATTTTCAGTTAGTAATTGGCATTTAACACGTTATTTATAAATGTTTATTCTAAAAATATCATTCATACTATTTGCTTGGCATCTGGAACCAACCTGAAACTTTATTAGCTATTTTCTTGTTCAGTGCCTTCAAACTAACTACATTTATTTCCTGTAGCATAAGAAAAAGTGTAGACCAGTGTTATTATCAACCATAAATATACCAGGCGAGTATTAAAACCCCAACCTCTCCGTCGCTAGCAAACTAGACTAACACCTTTGTTCACGCGCCCACTGGTGTGGCTTGGAAAATGTCAACACAATAGATGTTATCATGCTATTACATTAGTAAAGAGTCGAGGAGGAAAGTAAAATGATTTGCACCCACAATAAAATGGAAAACATCTCTGAGTGTAACTGATTGTTATTGAACCATGGTATCCCAGGTAAGTGTTAGGCACGATATCCGTGCACCCATCATTTTGTTTCAGATCATGATACATTAATTACAAACGTTATGTTAGCATTAATCGTTATGAGTTAAATGTACTTAAGTCTACCCACTTCAGTGACCAAATAGTCTAAGGCGTCACACGCGTGCTCTACCAGCCTGCTGATGATGGAGAGATCGGGGTTCGAATCCCAGTCGGGTCTCATGAGGATGATTTCTCCTAAATGGTTTCTCAATACTCTTCCATGCAAATGCGGGTGGATTACCTCTAAGCTGTTACCTTCCTCTTACTTAATGCATTAAGAGTAATTTATCCTATATGCGAATGACCTGAACAGGTAGTAAATGATATTTTTGTCTGCTTGTTGGAAAAACACATCTATTATATTTGTTTAAATTAATAGAATAAAAATACACACATATATATATATATATATAT